>JAGVVM010002760.1:0-44604 GCA_019149425.1 Psidium friedrichsthalianum
GCCTAACATACCTTCTTCTCTTGTCCTGGAACAATGAACCCTTCAGGTTGTTCCAGATATATTTCTTCCTCCAAATCCCCATTTAAGAAGGCCGTTTTCACATCCATTTGATGGATTTCGAGCTTATACACCGCAGCTATAGCAATTAGCATCCTTATGGATGTAATTCTAGTAACAGGTGAATATGTATCAAAATAATCAAGGCCTTCTCGTTGCTTGTATCCTTTTACCACAAGCCTAGCCTTATATTTATCAATAGTACTATCCGCTTTCATTTTCTTCTTGAATATCCACTTACATTGCAGTGGTTTATTACCAGGAGGAAGGTCAACTAATTCCCAAGTATGGTTTGACAGGATGGATTCCACTTTACTATTGATAGCTTGTTTCCAGAACAGAGCTTCTAGGGACGTCACGGTCTCTTTTAAGGTTCGAGGCTCATTCTCTAACAAATATGCTAGAAAATTAGGACCAAAAAACTTAGAAGTTCTTTGTCTTTTACTACGTCTAGGTTCATCCTCCATAGGATCGCTTCTAGATGTAGTATCCCGAGGCCTCTTGTCATTATTAATTGGCTCATATACCATGTTATACGGAAAGATATTCTCAAAGAACGAAGCGTCCCTCGATTCAATAATTGTATTAACATGTATATCAGGGATTTTAGACTTGTGAACCAGAAATCGATATGCATTACTGTTAATAGCATCTCCAATAAAAATACAATCAACGATTTTTGGTCCTATTTTAATCTTCTTCGGTTTAGGAACCGCAACCTTAGCCAAACACCTCCACACTTTGAGGTAATTCAAACTGGGTGTCCTACCTTTTCACTTCTTATAAGGAGTTTGTTGTGTCCTTTTGTGGGTGTATTCTATTTAAAATAAAATTTGCTGTCAGAACAGCTTTCTCCCACAAATTCTGTGGTAATCCAAAACTATTTAGCAATACATTCATCGTTTCCTTTAATGATCGATTTTTCCTTTCTGCTACGCCATTAGATTGTGGCAAATAAGGAGGCGTAATTTGATGAATAATGCCAAATTCAGAACAAATTTCCTCAAAAGGAAATTTATATTCACCACTTCTATCATTTCTTATCGTTTTAATTTTCCTATTTAACTGAGTTTCAACTTCAGACTTATAAGTTCAAAAAGTATCCACAGCTTCATCTTTACTACTCAGCAAATAGACATAACAATACCTTGAACAGTCACCTATAAAAGTGATAAAATATTTCTTGCCACCTCTTGACGGTATTGTTTTCAAATCACATATGTCAGTGTGTATTAAATCTAAAGGTTCAGTGATTCTATTATCTATAGAATGAAAATGAGTCTTGGAGAACTTTGATTCAACACATACTTGGTATTTTTCACTTGGACAATCAGATTTTGGCAATAGTCCCATGTTCATCAATTTTTTTATTGACTTATAATTAACATGTCCTAATCTAGCATGCCATAAATCAGGAGACTCAAGCACAAAAGTAGAAACAACTTTATTCATAGAATCATTGGGTACAACAGTCATTACATTCAGCTTGAAAAGACCATTACTCAGGTAACCATTTCCTACATACATCTCACTTTTGGAGAGTACAAACTTATCATATACAAACACCAACTTGAAGCCATTCTTGCTAAGGAGAGATCCAGATACTAAATTCTTTCGTATTTCTAGCACATGCAGCACATTGTGCAGTGTCACTATTTTTCCAGATGTCATCTTTAGAGCAACCTTCCAACGCCTTCAACCTTTGAGGTTGATGAATTACTCATGTAGAGTTTTTCATCACCTCCCACAGGCGTATAAGATGAGAACATCGATCTATTGGCGCAAATATGACGAGTCGCACCAGTATCAATCCACCATTCTTTGGGGTTTCCCACCATATTGCACTCAGATAACATAGCAGTAAGATTGATATCCTCAACACCATTGGAAATCTGTTCCACCATATTCGCTTGAGTATGCTTTCTTTTTTTTGGCTCTACAGTCCTTGGCAAGATGTCGAGATTTCCACAGTTGTAGTATTTGCCAATGAACTTTTTCTGGATTTGGGTGAAACCCTCTGTAAACGTCTTCCTCTTCTTGTTGGGTTTCGATCATCCTTCAACAAAGTTGGCCCTTGAGACCTCTAGTTTGCTACCAACTTTCTTTTCAGAAAGTCTATTGTCTTCTTCGATCCTCAATCGAACAATCAGGTCTTCAAGTGATAATTCCTTTCTCTTGTGTTTCAGATAATTCTTGAAATCTTTCCAAGATGGTGGCAACTTTTCAATGAAGGTAGCCACTTGAAATAATTCACTTAGAATCATACCCTCGGCATGAATGTCATGCATAATCACTTAAAGTTCTTGGACTTGACTTAAGACAGTCTTGAAATCGACCATCTTAAAGTCCAGAAATTTGCCAACTATGAACTTCTTCAATCTAGCATCTTTGGTTTTGTATTTCTTGTCTAGACTGTCCCATAATTCCTTAGCCGTTTTGAATGGGCTATACACATTATACAGGGTATTGTCCAGACCATTGAGGATGTAATTGTGACACATAAATCAGAATGCTTCCACGCATCTACCGCAACAAACTTTTCCTTGTCAATTTCTCCCTCATCCAACTTAGGAGCATCCTCGGTGATGAATCTTGCCAAGTTCAAAGTCGTGAGATAGAACAACATTTTCTGTTGCCATCTCTTGAAATCAGACCCATTGAACTTTTCTGGCTTTTCTCCATAAGTTGGAACAGACGCAACAGGCGTCATTGATGTTGAAGCCATTTCTGTTATGTAAACAGAAATAATTGGGCGAGTGAATACATGAAAACACGAGTAATACTATTTTCGAAAATTAGCAACAGAAACTATTGGACTAGCAACGTACGATGAAGCATTTCTTAAAATAGAAACAGAAATTATTGGAAAAGGTCGTATAACGAAGATCACATAAAGGAATAGACAAATTTAATTCCTCGCAGTACTACGACGACAGCAAATGATCATAAGACAATACTCGATGAACACACTTGAATGCGAACACAAGATGGACAGCAAATTCGTCTTAAGATTGTAGTCGATCCTATGTGTGTTCGCATAAACCAAATGAAGGAATTAGACAAACCTGAATCAAGTGCAAACGAATAAGTGACTAGATGATTGATCCGAGCCTGACGAATTCACATCGTGTCCTTAAGACGAATTTGTTCCCTCCACCGGTACCCAAGGTTGTGTGGACAATCGCCTCCCAAGATAGAACGAATCACTATTTCATTGAAGCAGTACTACTTCAACGAAAATCCTTCGAACGTAATTTCGGAAATTATCGCACAGATGAGAGTGAATGAAATGAATGGAGGTATTTCGGGAAAAACAGAAGGAATGGTTATATCTTCTTCGATAAAATCAGAATGTATTATATAAAGATCCAATCGAAGAGTCACGAATTCACGGTTATTTGGAGTTCGGTTATTACCGAATCAACACTTTCATTTGCGTTCGGTTATTGCCGAATCAATACCTTCGTTCGGCAGTCGGTTATTGCCGAATCAATACCTTCATTCGGCCGAACTGATAGCTTGAAGAGAGATTATGAATAGACATCCGACCGGACGAACGGAGGCGGCGGCGCGCGAGGACCGTCCAACTTTGTATAGGACCTCTCTCCTCCACAATAGTGAGATGCCCCTTGGGGCCCAAACCCATTGGAGAGGTTCAACTATTTAAACCCAATTTCCTTCTCTCTTTTATCCCATGTGGGACTCCCTCAACCACACTCTCATTCATATTTTAAGGGCTTTTGGAACACCAAAATCCCAACATCTATAACGAAACAAATAAAAAATGAGTAAAGAAGAGGAGAGCTTTGATGGGTGTCGCGACCCGAAAGAAATTTTTATCGAGTGAACGGATTATTAGGTTAATTAGATTAACTAACCTAACGCGGACCCTCCCAAGCCCTACCGAATCGCGACTTTGGATTTTTGTTTGGATGATTTTAGAATTTGGAGTCGCCACTAATCATTTTATGGTAGGCTGATTAGACACCCAAATAGAGTATCGGGAGAAATACTTTATTCCTGCGAACCAGAGATTATGAGTTCGGGGACTTGGTTACGTTAGATTACTCTAACGCCCTTTCGGTACCAATTTTACGAAAATTCATTTGGGTGATTTGGAAATGTTTGGGTCAAACTGATCAAAAGGATAAAATCGTCATTTTTCAAAGACCGGGAAGTGAAAACAGGTCAAACCAGTTGAATGTGGTTATTCCTCATTTTCCACAATTTCTGAGAATTTTTCAAAATTTTTCGAGACGATTTACCCATGAGGGGCAAAATCTTCATTTCCAAAGATTGGTGGGGCAAAATCGCCGAAAAATAGGATTGGTCGGTTAAAACGACCCATTTCCTAATTTTTAAGGCTTTTGGGAATTTTTTAGAATTTTTGGGGATTTTTTTATATTATATTATTATTATTATTATTATTATTATTATTATTTATTTTTAAGAGTGATTTTGGTGAAAACATACTCTAAAATGCGATAACATAAGATGGGGTTCTTGACATGTTTAACCATGAGAATTTTCCTGAATTAAATTAAAACAAAAGATGAACAAGAATAAACAAAAATGCACAAACTATATAATAACAAAAGAATCACCGGAACATGGTAATTAACGCAAACATAATTAGACATACTAGGACAAACGGACATGCAGTTAATAAAGACAAGCTCACCCATTTTCGTTTTTCTTCACCCTTTTTATTATTTTTTTTCTTTTCTTTTTTTTTAAATGAATTAAATGCGATGCATGAAATTATGCTAAATGTCATTACATAAATAAATATAATCTATACTAAGAATGCATATTGGTTTAATTAAATCACATTATGCAAAGTTCGCCGGTCTCACATTAATGTAAGCTTCTAATCATAAAACTCTAAGCCAATCTCTACCAACTTTTCTTGCTACCCAGCATGCATTTGAGCAATTTACTTTGCCATGATATTCGTCACGCCCATCGCAACAGTCACAAATACTATCATTCACTTTTGAAGAATAAAGTAACACGGGAATATGTCATGCATTTCTGCAGTAAAATTTCGCACCTGGGCATGCTGACGTTCCTGGTTCGTCGGTTCCGTCGGGGCGACCACAGAAGTTGTCGTTGAGCTGGACTTTAGCGAACTTCTTCAATCCATCCTTCCATTTGATCACATCCAGCGACTCGTAATACTTCAAATCTTCAGGAGCAATCCCGACGAATGGATTATTAGGGAGGAGCAAAGGAGCCATACAAGCTGCCGCGGCTGAAGAACTCGTTCTACTCTCAGCCTTAAGAGAAGCCACAGTTTGCATCATCATGAGTATTCTCCGCAATAGGCGCCGATTGGTTCCAAGAATATTTCACAAATTGCCGTACGCATTGCATTGACTCGTACATCACATGAAAGTTCATATACACTAAAGCTGTCAGTGTAGAAGCTTCAGAAGAGTAGAGATCCACTCGTAATGCATCAGTAAATGGCCATGAAGAACACCCCAAAATCATAGTCACGGTGATTCCCTAGTCTGACTATATTCCCGTGCTACACTTCCTTCAGGAGAGAGATTTCTCGGATTGCAGTGCTCGGTACGATCCCAGGCCTTATACACTACACCGTACGTTCCTTCACCGATCTTCTCCATTCGCTCGTACTGACCCATCCGACCCAGGTCAAACGAGCTTCTTAACGTGCAAACTGGTCGCTGAAATGGCGTGTGTTTAACGCCAGCGCTCGCGGTGTCTTCTTCTTATGCACTCTCTCAGCAAGGCTATGGCTATCGGCCGCCTGACCCCGCTAATAGCTTCAAAACTGGAGGACCAAACTGCCAAACTGATCAACTAGCAAGGTCTTATCATCTTGCATATCATTGTTAAGGTCTCCAAAATAGCAGAATAGGTCTCTCCGTCTTGGAGATGCGTAGCTACAGACCTTAGAGCCGTTTTAGCAACATGAGAACCAGATCTATCCATCGCGATGTGAGGAAAATCCCTCGAACAACTTTGAAGAAAGCCACAAACATGGTCCACATCACAGCCCTCAAGGAGACTTTGCAAAATATGGCTTATGATATAATCAGTTGCCAGTTCATATTTTTTGTCTCTGGTTTCTTCCAGAGTATTACCACATATTACAGATCTCTCCTCTAATTCAACTCCATTGCTTTCGAAAAGATTGGCAATATTTGAAAAGTATTTTGTCGTCATAGGATCAACTTGTCTCAAGTACACAAATGCACCATCGTCAAGCATCAAATTAACTCCAAAGACCAATCACCTTATAATTGGGGATTTTGAAATCTTAGTATCCTGTCTCTTCACGAACTTCGCGTGTTTACTAGAGCCATGCAAAGATTTCCCAAAACCATCTCCGCCGGATCCAAAATCGAGCTCTTTTGCTCTCCTGTTCACGCCTTTTTTCCTTCTCGCTGACTTATGTGACCTATTTTCCTCACCCATGGGTTTATCTTCCGCCGAACTATGAACTTTGTGCCTTCATTGTAAAACTTTTGGACCAACAGAAACCATGCGCCCCTTGATGGTATCAGCCTCTCGAGAACTTCATTGGAGGGAGTTAACCAACCTAATACGCCTCTCGAGTGATGGATGGTATCAGCCTCTCGACAGCTTCACAGGGGAGAAGTAGATCAGGCCAGTGGTGGGGGTGAAGAAACCAGCTTCAAGGTGCTCGAGATCCACGATGGTGGATCGCGTGGTTCTTAGGATCATTATGATTTGACTCCACTAGCGACGGCGCTCAGTAGAACTCGATCGTCGCACTATATTCATGGGACGCGAAGAAGCGTAAGGAATCGTTGCGGAGCTCCGACGGGGATTTGAGGCCAGCGGGGGGTCACGGGTTCGACCATGCAACCCAGGGAGTACGATTGGCCTCTGTTTAAGGAGTCGCTTACATACACCAGCCTCTTGTCCCTCAGCTTCTCTAACAACGCTGGGAAGACCGCGGCCATAGGATTGCCTCCTCTACTTCTGGTACTTCGAGTGTCTCCTGCTCTCGTTGCCGAATCAAAAGCAAAGGATATGAATGCTGCTCCCTCCCTGCATCATTCGCGGAGTGTAGCTTATCCTCAAAAGAGCCCCTGGCGTAGTTGATACTGTTCCAGATGCAAATCCAGAAGCCGACGCAGCGTGATTTTTTCCTCGAAAATCTGTCTCTGCTTCATCATCTTCCTCGTCTTCCTCGATCCCGGATGTCATCAAATGCTGCAGGAAAGTGAGCACGTCGATGTCTTCGTGTGCTCGATGCCGCTGCCCGTCTAGTTCCACCTCCACGTACGTGCTCGCGGAACCTTGTTCGCCCTGGGCTTCACTTCCCCCGCCATTTTTGACAGGAACGTCCTTCATTCCCACTAAACCAACGCCTACCCACACATGCATGAACATGCACGCTACCGACAAATCAGCATTCTTGGTTTCGAGCTTGTCTTCCACGTTACTTGGCCGTGTCTCCCTTGCTTGTTGTGGGATAACCATTTCTGACCTTCCAATGGCTACCGCGACGACGGGTTTCGCGAAATGATGGAGCCAGACATTGACGATAGTGACGCGACTTCTCGCGATCAAGTGGACGCACTTCTCCCTATGAGCCTGGTTACATGGCGAACGTCGTCGGGAACGACATCGTCTGCTAGCCGTTGAAGACGATACCGTCGCCGGTGATGGTGAAGAAGAAAGATGAGGTGGAGGACGATAGAGGCTGGGACGTGTTCAAGGAGTCCTGAAACTGATGAAGTGATTCCGACTGGGATTGGCACGGCAAGGTGTGATTTTTCTTTTGTCCGAGGCTTCGCCGTTGGCTTTGGGTTCTGACCTGAGATCGAGAGAGAGCGGCCTCCCCCCCGTGTCCTCCTTCCTCCCGTCTTGTCGTCATCGAGCTTTATTGGATTGCTCCAAAAATTTTTCATGCTTCCAGGGCTCTCTCTTGGGCTCAGCCAGAGCATGGAGTTCCTCCCTCCTCCACCAGAACTTCGTGACCATTTTTTTTCTCCTCCTTTTTTCTTTGTAAGCTGCCTCGCAAGGGAGGCCAGAGTCTTTTTTTATTCGGTGATAGTGGGGTGATGGGTACCGAGCTGGCTCTCAAATTTCCCCAGCAAAGCTGCGAATTACCCCCGATACCATGGGTCCTCCCCCCATTTCTTATCTCTTTCGGTGGCCGATAGAGAGAAATCGTGCCCCCCATTTCCTTTTTCTTTCCACCGAATTGTCCTCTACTTTTTATTTCCTTTCGTGAGTGGAGCGCCCTCCTCCAACTTTCTTATCTGCCCGACAATATGCCTCCAGCATGTATGAAGTGTTGTTGCCGCCTCATCCATGCAGCGTCCCTTCTCCAGTTGGACCATCAGGTGAAAAGCCTGCTTTTGCTCGTGGAATATGGAACTATTAATGTATACACTTGATAATAAAATCGAGTCCATGATGCCCAACATTCCGGAGCGGACTTAAACCATCCCTCGATCTTTACCTCGTGATCTCTCACTAGCAGCACAAAACACGAGCCTACCTGTTTGGAAGTTGACCATCTCTCCGTGTCGTACGTGTCGTTGGACGATCCGGACGAGAATGATATGATGTCAAACGCATTCGACTCGCTCCTACTATCTTGAAGATCAACTTTCTGAACTTGAATTTGGTGGACCGGCTCGAGACTGCAGACTAGCAGTAGGGGTTTTCCGTTGGACTACGACGATGACGGCTTGTCGCTGGTCTTCATATGGCTCTCGTGGGGCTTGGTGGTTGACGACAAGAATCTATCCAGAACAAAACTACACTTCCCTGTATGTGTCCACTATGCGGACTCACGCTCCTTTCTCTCTTGTCTGATTTATCGTTGAAGTATGTGTGATGGAGATAGGACCAACCTTGGGTGATGGGAACAAGACAATATTGTGGGTGCTATTAAATGCTAGTGGATCTGCGTCAAAAGGTTCCTTCATGCAAGCAAATATCCTTGGAAATCATAGCTGCAACCAAGCCCAAGTACCCGCTTGCCTCTAAAGCTCAGCTGTCCATCCCAGTCTGATGTTTAGAACATTGATAAATCAATAAGAATTGTCCCAAGACCTCAAATACCCGTCAGGTTTCGGCAATATCATTTCTGAGCCTGTGACCCAATTATGTCAGCAACACTATTCTCCCTTAAAACATGGTATCCCTTGCATGTTGACACTTTCTCTGGCATACTTGTAAGTATGAGTGTCTTCGAGGGAAGAATTTCCACAGCGGAGAAGGCAGACACCAAGTCATTCCGGGTACAATGGGGCCAAGATGAAATTTGGGCCCTAATCAGAGGATAATGTCACACTCCCGAAACGCAAAAATTTGAAAATTACAAAGCAAAATGAATTTTCTATAATTTTTTTTTAACCTGAAAAAAAAATAAAAGGAAGCTTTTCCACAAAGTACTTCCCGATTCAGATTAATTTTTTGGAGATTTTCTATGGCCAAAATGAAGAGAAGATTAATAAATAACTGACTATTTTTCTTTTTTGTGGCTTCAAATGCTATTATTTATTTTCAAATATTCTCTAAATTTCTGAAATATATATATATACTATGTAGCAAAATATGAAAAATTATTTTGTTCAAAATGGTAGCCTAACCTTGGCGAAGGCTTCCAAAGTCGATTTTTTTTCGATTTTCCCTTATTTTTTGTTGATTTTCTATTAATTTTCGAAAATAAAATGCTGAAAAATACTGAAAATATGGAAAATATTTTTTGTCAAAATTGGTTCCCTAGGCTTGGCCAAGGTCCCCAAAGTTGATTTTAATTTTTTTGAATTTTTAGGATTTCCTATTAATTTTTAAAAGAGAAAAAGGTATTAAAAATCAGGTGTCCGGGTATGATGAAAAACAAAAGGATACAAGCTACTCGACCCATAAGCGAGAAGGTGGTGTGGAGTCGTGATGTACGAGTTAATGAAGCAAGCGGTGGGATTGAATAACCAACGGAG
This sequence comes from Psidium friedrichsthalianum, assembly GCA_019149425.1. NCBI lineage: Eukaryota > Viridiplantae > Streptophyta > Magnoliopsida > Myrtales > Myrtaceae > Psidium > Psidium friedrichsthalianum. Next base: position 10,017 of record JAGVVM010002760.1, read on the forward strand.
ACTATCATCGAAGTTGGAGAATCATCAACCGCTAAAACCAATAACTATACCGATAGACCCTGAAACTACCGATGATGAGAGATGCACCGAACGACCCAAAATGCGAAGCTTGCACGATTTGTTGATTCGACAAGTGAAGTACATCTGTATGTCTCTTGGCAGATGCCGAGAATATAAGCTTTGAAGAGGCGGTGCGAGACAAGAAATGGAAAAATGCCATGGATGAGGAGATTAAAGCAATTGACCGTAACAACACATGAAGTTAAATGAATTGCCGGAAGGATGTCACCCATTGGTGTGAAGTGGGTATTCAAGAGCAAGATGAACGCTCAAGGCGAAATAGAGCGGTACAAGGCGCGACTTGTTGCGAAGGGATACAAGCAAAAGGCAGGAATCGACTACGACGAGGTATATGCTCCTGTTGCAAGAATGGAGACAATCCGATTGCTCATTTCCAAGCGGCTCAATTCAGATGGCCGATATTCAATGGATGTCAAGTCAGCATTCTTGAATGGTGTGCTCGAAGAAGAAATTTATATCGAACAACCACCCGGTACATGAAAATCGGAGAAGAGAAGAAGGTGCTGAATTGAAGAAGGCGCTTTATGGGTTAAAGCAAGCACCACGGCATGGAATACTCGTATCGATACTTATTTCAAGAGAGCGGGTTCAAACAATGTCCCTACGAGCATGCCCTTTACACAAAGAAGAGTGGAGGTAACGTGTTATTTGTTGCTCTTTACGTTGATGACCTCATTTTTATGGGGAACAATGATGAGATAATAGAAAAGTTCAAGGACACAATGACACGAGAATTTTGAGATGACAGATTTAGGCTTGATGAAGTTTTTTCCTCGGTTTGAGGTTAGACAAGGAGAGACGGGTATTTTTTGTGTCACAGGAGATGTATGCAAAGAAATCTTGAAGAAGTACAAGATGGCAGATTGCAACCCGGTATCGACACCAATGGAACCAGGTGCAAAACTCTCGAATTCGACGGAGGAGAACGAGTTGACGCGAGCAAATATCGGAGCTTGGTAGGAAGTCTTCGCTATCTCACATGCACAAGGCCGGACCTTTCGTTAAGTGTCGGCATTGTAAGTCGGTTCATGGAGGAACCGGTTTATTCACATTGGAAGGCATTGAAGCGAATTTTGCGATATGTTAAAGGGACGGAGTCACTCGGGTTATTTTACTCGAAAACGGAAGAGTTCAAGCTATTGGGCTACACGGACAGCGATTGGTGCGGTGATATTGATGACCGGAAGAGTACATCGGGATACGTGTTCTTTATGGGCGACACAGCATTCACCTGGCTTTCAAAGAAGCAACCAATCGTGACACTCTCGACATGCGAAGCTGAATATGTGGCAGCATCTTGGTGCGTATGCCATGCGATATGGCTCAGAAATTTGTTGGGCAAGTTCGAGCAACAACAACTTGGTGCAACTGAAATACGAATTGACAATAAATCGGCAATTGAGTTGGCAAAGAATCCGGTGAATCATGAGAGAAGCAAACACATCGATGTTCGTTTTCACTTCATCCGAGATCAAGTGAAGAAAGGAAGTGTGGAATTAGTGCACGTGGCAAGTCGGGACCAAGTTGCTGATATCTTCACGAAACCGCTACCGACGGTACTTCTCGAAAATTGTAAGAAGTTGCTCGGCATAAAGGATGGTAGAAACATTTAAGTTTACGGAGGAGTTTTGTTGAATAAACTTTAAATGCGAAGTTGAAGGAGCAAACGTTATCTATTTCTGGAGTGCGACCTATGCGTTTGGGGTGCCTTCTGAGTCTACTTTCTGATGATTCAAGTCTCAAGACGTTTGAAGTTTTCTAGAAAGAGTTATGATGGTTTCAGTAATCAAGGGTCAGAATTTATGGTGCTGTTTAGTATTCTATTTTGAGTTGTTTAGCTTTCTGTTTTGGTTTTAAATCTTGTATGAATTTCAAGAGTCAAAAGTAGCCTAAATAGGTTTGTATTCTGTTCTAAGAAAATAAGAGAAGAAAAACAGAGAAAGGTTAAGGAGAAAAATCCAGCAGAACAAATTATTCAGCCTTCTGCGTGTTCTGTGTTTCTCCTCAATAGCTTGGAAAGTTCTATGCCATGTTCAAATTTAGAACACAAACTAACCAGCTGAACACCTCTGTATGACAGAATATGGAATCACTATGAAAAATCATCAAATCTGTCAATTTGGAGAGTTCAGTGGAAACATCTTTCATGAAACAGTAACTAACATACCAGCTAATTGCGTGGGCATGTGGTGAATTGTCAATAGCATTGCAATCTGCACACTCATCTACAGGCTTGTTCTGCAAAACCAGGCCAACTTTCAATCACCAGCTTATTGGTTGATTCCTGGATTCTTGAAACCAATGACTCTCAATGTTTTTCACATAACTTTCAATGTCTGATGTAACAAATCCGTCTGGGCACCAATTCTAAAAGGGAGGTACTCACAGTAATCTTTAGGAGGTGAGGCAGTGATGATCTTGACTAGAATCAGGCTAAGCAAGCTGACATTGTGAGATTAGCACCAAACGTGATTAACATGACATTTATGCCCATTGTTAAACTCCTCGAAGGAGTGCCTGGGATAAATATCATTGGTGGAGTCTCCTGTAGACGTGTATAAGCCCAGATCAGAAAAACTAGATCACTAACTTGTTGAGCTTTTGAGGTTCTGTTTTTTTTTTCCCCCTATTGCAATGACTTAAAATGAGTGATGTACAGTAGTTTTGAATTTTCAAATTACTCGTGTTTGGGCTTCGGAACGGAGGAATCTCCAAAGGAAAGAGCCCGTCTATTCATCTCTCCAGTTCAGCTTGATGGGTACCAAGCTATATGTCAGTCCAGATCAGGTATGTTACAATTCTATCGAGCAGGGGAAATATTACAGAAATAGATAATAGAGGAAGACACCTTACAATACAAGGGAAAAAGGGCAATAAAAGTGTGAAGGTTTGCTTAGTCTACGGCATATCTACTTGTTAAATTTGAATGATTACTTAGTTCTTAGCATACCTAGTCGTTAAACTGAATAAAGATGAGCCAGCAAAGAAATTGTACAAAATTCAAAGATATCATCACAGTGAGAACTTACGCCAGAATTAAATTGTTGGGGAAAACAGAGATAGTTGGATTTGCACACAATAAAGTTCCATTACTGAAGTCCTTTTCCTAAAGATTAAAACCTTTCCTGTTGGTCACCGAGCAAAAGCAATACTAGTTCGAGACTAAGTCTAACTCGCCTTAAGAAGAAGGCTAAAGTGCAACTTGCTAGCAATAGTATCCCAAAACATCCTGATCTCATCGCCGGCTGCCAAACCCCTCCGTTTCACGAACTGCTTGATCCAACCCCCCTTGAGGACATAAGACTTAGATGATGCCCAGTACATGAACACCAGTCTATGGTCGGAGCACGTATCTGCATCCGTCACGATGACGCTGGCCCCCTTGTCGCTCTTGACGTCACTCACTGTCTCGTGGCTCATCCATTGAAGCAAGTGGCTCGTTGCAAAGTCCACCACATACCCACCCCACGGGGAGATCAAGAGCCTTGACAGGTGGCGGAGATCGCTTTTCGTAAGCTTCTTCTTTATCTTGTAAGGGTCGAAGAGCAGCACCAACTCCGTGGAAACTTGTGAAAAAATAAGTGATTTGAAAAATATTTTTCTTAAATATTGATTGCTTATGAAATGGAACGAAGGAACAATACATTCATTGTGCACGAGAATATATAAATATGAATTATTTTCGATAATGAAAGTATTTTTTATTAATTAATTATTCTTAGACATCTTTTTGAAACAAACGGAGCCTAAAACATCAGTGGAACAAGCTTTATGTTACATACATAGATATATACATGTAATGTGTGTATGATGCTAATGTGTCATCAAATCTATTTAGGCAATTGAATCCCTTAATGTATATCACGGTTTTATGTAATGAAATTATTTTATTAACACTTCGTCAATGTGCTAATGTGACGTTTCTACATTATAAAAGCACAACGCATGGTGCCAAATGTGTCGCGCTGCTTCGACAAATAAAGGTGCTTGATCAGATATGGAGTCAGTAAGCCCCATCGAACACGATGAAGCGAGAGCAAGGGCTCATTGGCATCGACCAGTGCCATGGGCATGAGCTCATTAACTATGGTCCTTCACCACGTGAAGGTCGTCACCCATATCTACGCAAACCGACCGTTGCCACCCCTACTTGACTATCAGGTGACCAGATCTATGAGCTTTGCTTGGTGGCCGCAAGGGACTAGCTCGCCCTTGCCAAGATTTGGGTGAGGTCCCGCGTGAGTCCTCGCTGACATCAAACGGCCATTCATTGGAGAAACAGTGTATAGGCTGGACCATTTATATCCTTTGCTAGAGAAACTGACTATCAACCCTATGCACTAGCATGTCCTTTGCATTTAATTGTAAAAAGCATAGAAATGTGTCTCCAAAGTCACAGACCTTCTGACCAAAAAAACAAAAAAAGAATCGACTGACTTATACGAATATATGGCAGTAGGATAAAATAGGGTGAGGGACAGGGCAGTCGAGGCTTGATTTCATTTCAGTTTTCAAAGGCATATAATTAAGTTGAGTTCAATATAATATCTCCTGTATATATTAATTTAAAAAAGAGAGAAAAAGTAATTTGAGTTATTTTAAGTAATATTTGTAAGCCATGGCTGCATGAGTAAGATTTAAATTTAAATTTGGTAGCCACGAGAGATTCTACGCATTGTTTTAAATTACAATTTGGCCATTGTTCAGTAATTAATGCACCATCGTCCTTGACTCTTCATAATATGATCGAGTTGATTTGGTAGGTTTAGCTTATACAAGAGTTCTTGTTAAACTTTTGGAAATTATCCCCACTCATTATAAATCAGCATCTCCAACGACTAAAATGTAGTATTACTCTGAGCAACCGAGACCACATACATAAAGTGACCAGTTGTGAAGTCAAAGCAGTAACTCAATTCCGGAATGATAAGTTCTAAACTATGGGACGAGAACTTTAGCACTGTGAGTGCGAGATCAACGTGATGTATGGTAGATATGGTACATTAAATTACCGTGTTTGGAACTCTTGACCCCAGAGGCACCAAGTTGGCTGGTGCTATTTTGACGGCGCGGCAATTGTGACCGTATTCTTCTCTGATTGGTGGGTTACAAATAGGAACATTACCCCCATTTATATTGGGTTAATTTTACAAATGGTTCATGTCCTCGATTAGAACTAACCAATCAGAAAAGCCGATAAGATAAGCAAACCACTTCGCCAATATTCTCGAAAGAATCGCTTTTGGGCTATTTCGCATTTGTTGCCAACAGCCTGCGAAAGGTCTAGCAAGATTGCAATTTGAGTTATTTCAAGAAAGTCATTTAAATTTAGAATATGCATGGGAGAGATATATTTGATAAAATACAAAATTTAAGGTTAAATAGTATTAGGGTATTTGCTTTATTGTACATGGGTGTGTTTTCGTCGTTCTGGTCTATGAAATGTGCTCAATCATTGAAGATTATTACATGTGTATGTATTGACGTGTTTGAGCCCCGCTTGTAACAATAAGTTTTTTTTTTCCCCGCTCGGTGTTTACAGAAGGAAAATGTTTCCTTTTTTCATATATATTGACTATCCAGATTTTCATAAAACATGTGGCTTTTTTTGCAATTCTACCACGACACAAGCTCTTATGGAAATCGAGAAGTTCTTCAATTTATTTATGCCATTGAATTTGATGGTCCCTTGCTGAAATTCATCTATATTCAATGGTTCATATAAATTTAGTCAAGATCAACAAGCACTTATGATTGGAAATTCACATTCAGGTTCGTTAGATGAGTTTGGGCCTTGATTTAGACTCAATCCAAGGGCTCAACACGCCGGACAACCTCCATAATATTTCAACGCTGAGGTTATGTCAACAGAACATCGGGATTTTAAAATGTTTATCTGGCACATAAATTCTGATTGCATCAAATTGTCTGAGTTCTTTCCTTAAATGTGACTGTACTAATCCACAGGGCTAGATGTAGACCACACTATAGTTTTCTTCAGAGAGACGATCTTGTTGCATCTTCTAACTTGGTTGAAGCATGAAACAAAATAGCTTTTGCCAGGTTTAATCTTATACGGGAAACATTCCTCCATTGTCAAGCGAAATAAAAATCCTAAATTTTCTTATGGTGTTCAGGGGAATAATTAGTTATCGACATATTATGAGAGCCATGTGGTCTAGATACATAACATATCTGAGCACAGAAAAGATGATTATAATCTGCTAGTGGCCATGTTGTGTATACGAAATCATGACGAAAGAATATACATGGAAACATTATTAACTTTTTGAAACCCTAATGGCACAATAGTCAGAGTCATCGTCACGGTGGAAAAATTATATACAAAATAAAATCAATTCGGGCAGATTTGTAAGAATGATTATTTACCTTAAAAACATAAAGAAAAAAAATTATATTCCCTTCTTTTTTGTAAAAAGGCGAGAGCCAAGCCGTAAAGATTATATACCCCAATTTTTTTTCTTTTCCCGCTGGTTTACTAACTCAGGGATAGAGTGAGCCGGAACGTCTTTAACTTGGCTAGTACATGTCCATCTTCTAAGAGTACCGGAATTAAAGCATTATATATAATGCACGGTGCATCAAATCTATTTATGCAATTAAAACCCTTTAGCATACATTTTGGATATTTTGTGCGATCAAATCGTTTTATTAGTGCTTCGCCAACATGGTAATGCATTCGGACCAAAAAAAAAAAAAAAAGACCGTGGTAATGCTACATTACCACATGATAGGGGACCTAACATGGATTCTGACCATTTTGTGTGGTATGGCCGGTGGAGACGTGGGTAATTTGTCATAGTGTGAAAAAGGCCCATAGCTGAATTATGCAATAAAAGTAGTCCCGAGCTGATATTAAACTTTTTGTGGGTGATTACTTAAAAGTGAAACTCTGGCAATTACCTTGTGCAATTTTACTGGCAAATGTGGTGTTATTACCTCATACATGTACGTAAATCTGTATGAACCATTGAATCTGATGAATCCGAAAAACTTTAATGAGTGCAAGGGAACACAGAATGGTCGCTCGTCTTTTGTAGTTCTGATAGATTTGCATCTTTCTTTCGTTGTTTTCTCCATGAGTGACTGCTTTTTTCAATTCGCTCCAGTTTTGTTGAATATGCTGCTTCTGAGTTCTGAGGGCAAATATATGACAGTATCTGCTGGGAGATTTGCCAATATAACTTCGCAAGGCTTGTTAGAGTTTACGTCGTTTAAAATTTCAGTGGAAGCTTATTCAATCAGGGGAACCCTGTTTTGTTTCTCTGTAATTGGATGGTGCCTGGGATGAAGCACTTATATTTGGAATGAGTGTGTTCATTTTCCCATGACTGTTCATTAACTTGAGCGATTGGTAAAGGCAATGCTTTCTGAGATTTTACTGATCTTTGGTTTTGTTATGAAGATTACTGAGGTTCCCACTTTCGAGTTTGAGGTCTGAAGACGAACTTTTAATTTGCGTCTGTTTGAAGTCCACTAACGGCAGTTGCCCATAAGAGCAAAGTAAACGAGCTTCGATGTTCATCAGTGTCTAGCTTGAATATTTTAAATGCTTAGTCCAAAATTGAAAGATATCACCACAGTGAGGACTTACGCGAGAATCAAATTGTTAGGGGAAAATAGAGATAGTAGGATTTGCATACAATAAAGTTTCATTACTAAAATCCTTTTCCTAAAGGTCAAAACTTTTCCTGTTGGTCACCGAACAAAAGCAATACTAATTCCAGATCAAAGTCTAATTCGCCTTGTGAAGAAGGCTGAAGTGGAACTTGCTAGCAATAGTATCCCAATATATCCCGATCTCATCGCCGGCCGCCAAACCCCTCCGTTTCGCGAACTGCTTGATCCAACCTCCCTTGAGTACATAGGACTTAGACGATCCCCAGTACATGAACACCAGTCTATGCTCAGAGCACGTATCTGCATCCCTCACGATGACGCTGGCCCCCTTGTCGCTCTTGACTTGACTCGCTGTCTCCTTGCTCATCCATCGGAGCACGTGGCTCTTCGCAAAGTCCTTCCCGATCAAGAGCCTCGACAGGTCGCCGAGATCGCTCTGGGTAAGCTTCTTCTTGATCTTATAAGGGTCGGAGAGCAGCACCAACTCTGTGGAGATTCCATTGCATCTGTCTTCCTCTGTATCACATCCTGAGGCCACTTTCTTTGCCTTGTGCGTTCTATTGTACTTGGGCTTCTTCTGAACAATAGAAGTTTCAGCGTCAGTGGGTGAGGCCATGTATTTTCGCTTCGGTTGGGCGGGAAAGATTTCTGGATGAGGATGGCCGACTTCCTTCGCGCCCGAGAATCCCTTCCCATCAGGCGTGAGGGGAAAGAAGTCGCGAGCCGCCGCCACCACGTCTGCAGATGAGATATTGCTGCCCCCTTCATCGTGATTCTTCTCGTGATCGTGCAGATAAGAAACGCACGATGAAGAAGAGTCCATCAACGGCGACGAGCGGGCCTCGCCTCTCAGGTGATCGCCTATGGGTTCCTTCTCGTGACCCCGCAGAGAAGACACACCCAAGGCAGAGTCCATCAACGGCGACGGCGAGTGGACCTTGCCGGTCAGGACGTGGCCAAGAGGAGGCGATTTGGGGCCGAAGAAATCGAAAAGCTTCATGGGGTTTTGATCGAGAAACAGAAAACTACTTCGCAAGAACAACAAAGGGAGGATTTCAGAGAGAGAGAGAGAGAGAGCAGAGAGACGATTTGGACATGGACTCGGAGGTTAGAAAGGGAGGGAGATATATAGTTTACCGTTTGAAAGTGCACTCGGACTCGGAGTTGAGAGCGGGCTTTCCTAATTTGAGATTTGTGTACGTTGGAAGGAGATAATTTCCCGAATCTGTACTGATCTCCTACGCGTGTTATGATATTACAAAATCTTTAAGAAATATTTCCTTCCGTTATCCTGATAATCAAGAAAAGGAAATATCTCGAGAAAATTTTCAGGCTAGCTTGCTATGAACGAGCTTCTACTTTTTGTTAAATTATTTTTACAATGTAATTTGATGGACTCTTATAAGACTGGAAAAAATATAATCTTTTAGTTTTTTAATAAGAAAAACATTTGTGAATAAAACCGTTCTTTCGTTTTTTTTTTTTTGTATGGATTGGAAAAGGAAATATCCCAAGTATTATTTTGGTAAGAACGAACATTTCTTGAAAGAGAACATTTTCTTGCACAAGTGACGTGTACGCAAAAAATTACAAATCAGATATTAGGCAAAATCATTATTTGGTAATATTTCTATTTCCAAGAACAATTTTTGACCAAAAATGTTTTTTTATTCTGTTTTCGAGAAGAGTCTCTAAGCAAGAAAAAGTATTTGGCAACTACACAAAATTTTTATTTCCAGAATAGAAAAAGAACAGAATTGTGTTGGATACGACCCTAAAAATTTTATTCCTTATTTTTTTTTATCTAATTATAGAAATGTAATTGATGGCGGCAGGGACCGACATGCTACGACAGCAAGCTTTCTTTTATAAAATGACATTGTTTCAGATCTATTCTCAAAAATAAAGAAGCTATTTTTTTAAAAAAATTTCTTGTGCTCTTGGGAACAAGAACTCAATATACATTCCCCAACGGGTTTGTGCCCTTTTTCTATTTCAGAGGACAAAAGAACAAAAAAAAAAATAGAGAATCAGAGGTGTTACGAAACGCGCCCTTATTTATCTACAAATTCTATGTTTGTAAAGGGCCTAATACCCAAAAAACCTCAAACTTTAGTCTTTGTCCCAATTATACCCAAAACTTTTTTTTGTCTCATAAAAAACCCCCAACTTTGGCTTTAGTCCCAATTATATCCAAAACTTTTTTTTGTCTCATAAAAAATCCACAACTTTTACTTTTGTCCCAATTCTACCGATCTAATATTCAAAAAAACCCTCAACTTTAACATTTGTCCCAATTATATCCAAAAAAAAATTATCACATAAAAAAATCTCAAATTTTTACTTTTGACCCAATTCTACCACCATAAGCATTCTGTTTATAATTATTATTAGTTAATTTTACGTGGCTTGAATTTTTTCGTCAAACTTACCAATAAATTTTTTAAATTCAAAAACAACGGGTTTCAATGATAGCAAGATTTGAAATTATTTGTCTAGATAATCAAATCTCCACGACTAGCCATTTTTGGATTGTTGAGTGCTGGATAGAATCCAAAACACACTACCTTAAGTGGCTCTGTATCTTCCAACAATGTGTAGGAGAAGTATACAACATAAAAGAAGTTAATAGATTTTTTATGTATTAGGTTGGTAGAATTAAGACAAAACTAAAGTTGTGGATTTTTTTGGGTGTTAGGCCGGTAGAATTGGGATAAAAATAAAAGTTTAAGGTTTTTACGAGACAAAAAAAAGTTTTGGGTATAATTGGGACAAAGGTTAAAGTTTAAGGTTTTTTTGGGTATTGAGCCCAAAGTTGAGGGTTTTTTATGAGACAAAAAAAAGTTTTGGGTATAATTGGGACAAAGGCTAAAGTTTGAGGTTTTTTTGGGTATTAGGCCGTTTGTAAAGTAAGTAAGTCACGGTATATTGCAAAAAGAAAATGATTAAAAACTTTTAAAGTAACAAGTACTCTTTACTTTGTATAATAGCATAGATCAATTGTCGTAGAAGTTGAAGATTAAATAATAAAAAAATTGGTCTACTAAATAAATAAATAAAAATTTATCAGGCTAAATTACAATCTACTGTATTATATTAATGGCGTGTATACCTAGTATTTTATCATCCATGATTGGAATCTGGTGTATGATAACTATATATTTCTAAACAATGGACAAACGATTGCTTAAATCTCTCGTAGATTCTAGACTTAGATATCTTTCTTCATCTATAATGATGTCAATTAATTTCCTTAAAGCTGTTAATTTTACTCTTTCTTTTCCTGTTTTTCTTTGTTCATTACTACCGGCACAAATGGCACAAACTATGTCCGTGCAAATTGTGGAGATAATTGTTACGAAGGAAAGGGAAAATACAACTTGAGTTATTTCAAGAAAGTTATTTAAGTTTAGAATCTACATGGGAGAGTTATTTATTTAACTTAACGATAGTTTGTTTGCATCATCAAGTAGAATATCCAACATAGATTTCGAGGGATACGACAGCAAAATTGAGGGGCCTTTGCTACCCAATCTACCAACTTGTTTCCCTCTCTTGGACAATGGGACAGACTCGCAATATCAATTTTGGCCAGATTGGCTTGACATTCCATGTAAATAAGTTTTTTTTTTTTTTTGTATGGACTAACCATTCGGACCTTCATAAAACATCTGGCTAATTCGTATTCTGCAAGAACACAGTCGAAAAGTTATTTAGTAAAGTAGGGCCATGCACCCTAAATTTATTTGTGCCATTAAATTTGATGGTCCCAGATTTGATTATGAGTGATGTCTATGTTTATAATTCACCAATTAGAAAATAGTATAAAATATGACTTTTCAAATCATATAATATAAAATATGACATCTCCGACCAAAAATAAAATATAAAACTAGACATTTGATCGTGAACGGAATAAAACATGATTTTTCAAACCATATTTGGATTTTTGAAAACCCCCCCCCCAAAAAAAAACGGAATTTGGATTTTTTTTTATAGATTTTTCTGATGTTTTGTTTCCTATATGCTGAATCACAAGTATAAATTCGGATGTTGCCTTATCCTATCACATGGACAATGAAAAAGAATTAATTTTTTTCTTAATTATCTACAAGTGCAGCAACATGCGTATATGAAAAATAAGAAAATAATTTTGAGTGCGATTATTTAATAGAGCAATATAGTGGTAACAATTAGACCATTAACTACATTACCTTAACTAGGGTAGATAGCGAGGATCCAACCTGCGTCTTCTACTTGAAAATGAGAACTCTTGCCATTCGAATATACTTGCATATTTTTTTTTTTGCTGTTCTTGATACATTGATACGAAGTGTCTGGATAATATTTATCCCTAGCTTGTCAAGATACTCTATTCATGGAAATTCTAATTCAACTTACAACTTATATTAACATTATAGTGTACTATTATTAATTATATAAAAATTCAACTATTTTCTTTTCTATTTGATTTTTTTTATTTACATAAATTTTATTATATTTTCAGTTTCTTATTTAGCTCTTACACGTGTACCAATGGAGTCCATTTTCACATTTCAATGCATGTAGAAGTGAAAACGTCTAATCGCCCTAAAACAAAGGAAACATTTTGAGGGTAATCTTATTTAATGGAGTAAACGTAGTAGTTGGCTATAACAATCTCACCGATTGCTATATCACTTGTAGTGGACAAAGTCGCAATTTGGTGAATTCAGTGAACATCGCCAACTTTATGTTTGTTTCCTAATGATAAGGGATAGTATTATTTTGACATGAAAAGAAATTGCATTTATAAATTAATGTCAAATATATTATTTGAAATAAATACACATAATAAATCTTTATATGCAAAAGATTTATTAAGTAATTCGTAAGTAGAATTTCAACGATTTGAAACATCTTTTGAAAATCTTTTTGGTTTTTTTTTCTATTTTTTTTTAAAATTTTAATCATTCTTTCATTACTTGTAGATGTTTTCATAATTATTGAATTGCTATTTTTATAGGGTTGAGAAAAATTTAAAGAGTTTTTAAACCATATTGTACGTATAAATTTAAAACACGATAAGCACATCTAAGGTGAAAAAATTATCCATCAAAAGCGGGCTTACAAATATTTTCTAATTCAATAATTGAAATAGTATTTGTCATAGCATTATCAAACTTAATTAAAAAAATTTGTTAAGCAAATAATATTCTTCTAAAATTTGCCTAATTAATACATAAAATTATTTGCCATATGCATATCATCAAAAATTCTAAATGCAATCATTCTTTTTTGAAAATTCCAATCATCATCTATCCAATGATATGTTATACCCATATAAGAATTAGTTTGTCAATGATCACTCAAAATATCGCTACCAATATGCACGGGCCCTTTAAAATTCATATAAAAAAAAGTTTGTAAATTTTTTTCTTTTTTATAAAGATTTTTAATTTTACATTTAAGTGTATTCTTAGGAACACTTTTGCTTGTGGAGCACATGCATTTTGTATAAATTAATTAAAATCAAAATTTTCATCAAAACTAAATAATAAATGTTCAACGAAAAGAAATTTACCTAATTCTTCTTTATCAGTTTTCTTATTAAAATGAAATAAAGGAGAAGTATTAGGATTGACGCACCTAGAAATTTGTTGTTGATTGATGTCAATTTCCACTTCAGTTAGATATTTAGATCTAAGATACTGATTAAATGTTCCGTTCCATATCCTTGTCCACATGTATATTTGTATATTGTACCACAATATTGACAAATTAATTCATACCTTTTTAGACCTTCAAATTTTTCGACTTTTGTGAAGTGCTCCCATATGTTGGATGCACACTTTATTGTTGACATTTCTTTGGCACCGATAGGAGGATGAAGACTCTCTTACGTATAGACTTGCTCAATATTAGGAAAAATATTGATTTCATTATCTACATCAACTCTCCAATCTGCATAATCATGAGGATTAGGATACTCGAATTCTCTCATTATACTCTTGCCTTGCCACTTGCTTTACTTCCACTTGTCATTTTTAAGATATATAAATATATATATATGGTATAATGCAAAAAATGTAGTTATAGGGTATGAAAAAAGAATTTGAAATAGTAAATTATTAAATGAGATAATAAATAAAAAAATAAAAAATTAGAAAATCGAGAATGTAATTGATGCTTGAGAGTTTGAGAGAATTTGAGAGAATTGAGAGCTAGAAAGAATTGAGAGAATTTGTGTGAAAAATGAAAGATTGAATTGATATTTATAAATTTTTTATCATATAATTTTTTTTTATTTTGGCCGTTGGCTCCAGCGATTCTAAAAAAGAGCTATCACATCAACGGCTAATGGTTCAGAACCGCCGATTCTAATTCCGATTTCATAAAATGTGAAATCGAAATCGGACCCTTATGGCCACGGAGTGGTTCCTGTTCTGAATCGTTGAACTGGTCAATTGGTTGATTCTGAATTTGACCGGTCTAGCCCTGGGCCCTAATCGGCCCGTGGCAATGTCTATCTTCTCATCTATCTATCATGTTAAACGAACCCTAAATTACTCTTGATCCCAAACTTTCAATAGAAAATTGCAAGAGTCATAATGATGGTGCATTAATTATTGGACAATGACCAAATTGTAATTCAATTCATAAAATCTCTCATTCCTTCTAAATTTAAATTAAATCCTACTTATAATGTGACAACTTACAACTATTACTCAATATCAATTTTAGGCTGATAATTGCTTATGTTTATGCCGCACATCCCATGTGGCACAGTAGGAGATAATGTGGACAAATTTTTTTACATATAATTTCTTTAATTTTCCCAAAATTTTAATTTTTTAATTTTTATTAGTTTTTTTTTCTCTTTTCCTTCTTTTTTTTTTTCCCACTGAGCATCAATGAGCTCATTGATCACTGGGTGAGGCCATGGCCACCTTTGCCCATGACCATCGCTAATAGCCAGTGACTCTTGTCGACCATAGTTTAAAGGAGAAAGAAACTAATTAAGTACTCAAAAATATAAAATTATCTATTTCAGTCGTCTCATATAGGACAGTTGACGCCCACGTCAATGATTTTCCATCAAAATTGAATGAATGGATTCAATTGATACCAATGTGAAAAATATTTTAGATTAAACTAATCTAATTAAAAAATTTATAACTGAATCGATATTAATATAATATGTTTAGAACTTATTGGTGTTTTTCCTTTTTTATCATACGGACATATATTAATGTAGGTTAATCGAGTCAAAGGTTTGTATTTTGGATACCCACTTTTGTGCTTTTTAAAATTAAGTGCACGGGATTCTCCCATGAACAGCCACCAAGATAATTATTAAAAAGTCTCAAAGTTATTATAATTATGTCAATTTAGTGCTAAATTTTTATTTTTTTTGCTAATTGAGTAGTATATTTTTACATTTGAGCCAATTTATTCCATTTAACTTGTCATGAATAAGTTTTGATAATATATTAATATTTTTTGAATTTTTTACTTATTTTTTCATGCTTTTTTATTGGTTAGGGCTTGCTTACAATTTTAGAAAATATTAAAATACTATTAAAAAAATTTCATATCAGCATTGCTGTTGCCACTAACAAGTGAACTGAATTGAGCCAAATGGAACGTGCTCGGATTAAAGTGGTATAATTACAATAGATTTAAAAAAAATTTCGTAATTTTCCCTAGGGCCGCTTGATGCTGGCAAGGACTCATGAGGGCTCACCCAAATCTTGGCAAGGGGTAAGCTAGGCCCTTGCAGCCGGCGTCCACGGAGGTGGTCACCTAACAGTCGAGCAGTGGTCGCCAGGGTAAGTTTGCAGGTAGATGTGGGCGACTCTGCCGAAACCTCTATCTCGTAGCAATGTCAGTGGTGGTGGCTCGCGACTTATTCCCCCTCATGCCTGATCAGAAGGGTTTCACGGGCACGAAGGAAGTCAGTGACACTCATGGAGAAATCTTTCCCGCCCAACTGAAGCAAAAATCCATGGCATCATTCACCAGCACTGAAGCCTTAATTGTGGATAAGAAGGCGAAGTACAACATAATGCAGAAGGAAAAAAAAAGAGGCCTCAGTACGGGATACAGAGGAAGAAAGACGCAATGGAGTTTCTAGAGTTGGTGCTTCTCTTTGACGCTTATAAGATCAAGAAGCTTACGCAGAGCATCTCGGCCACCTGTTGAGGCTCTTGATTGGGTGGGAATTTGCAACGAGCCACCTGCTCCGATGGATGAGTGAGGAAACAGTGAGGCCAGTTGAGAGCAGCAAGGGGGTTGACGTCATTATGGGAGATGCAGATACATGCTGTGAGCAACGACTGGTGTTCGTGCTCTGGGCATCCTCTGCATCCCATGTCCTCGAGGGGTTGGAACAAGGAGTTCGTGAAACGTAGAGGTTTGGAGGCTGGCGATGAAATAGGGATATACTAAGATCCTAGTGCTAGCAAAATCCACACTTCATCGCCAGCCTAAGATCCCAGTATATCCCCACTTCGTCGCCAGCCTCCAAACCTCTACGTTTCATGAACTCCTTGTTCCAACCCCTCGAGGACATAGGATGCCCAAAACACGAACACCAGTCGATGCTCACAGAAATATATGAACTTCGTTAATGACTGAAGAATAGTGACATTGCAAACGGTACTAATTCCTCGAAATTTGGCTCCAAGGGAACATGGCATTCCTAATTAGTTCATTGATATTCTCCTGCCTACAGTTATGAAAAAGAAACGTTAGCATACAGGCTACCAAAAGCTGAAATGTGAAACCGAACTATCGATAAAGATTTACCCATGAATTCTAGATGTGAATTTGGAAACAACACTTTTAACTTCTAAAATGACAGCTTATCATCACTTCCACCAGGAATAAAGAAATGAAAGTATATCAAATCTGGATTTCCGTAGCCAATAAATTCAGTATGAATATTAAGAATCTATCCACGGATGTGAACAACTAGCAGTTGCAAAGATATTTACTGCCTATGCAAGAGAATCTGCAGTATGTTTAACTAGGAGAAAGCGTTCTAAATGCTGACCAAATAAAGTTTCCCAAAACAGAGAAATTTAAAAGCATGCGGGGAAGTTCAGTGAAAAGCAGCTCAACAAAAATCAGCCGAAAATAGAATTTGTTGGTTGCTTTTAGCGTCCTTTTTTTCTTTTTGTTGGTCAGAGGTTGTTTTTAGGGTCAAATACAGCATTCAAAGTCACACGTCACAAGGAAGAATGAGATGCTATATGATTGCTTTCTGGCATTGCAATTGCCATAGACAGTTTGTTATATCTTGAATCTTCATTGGATTAAGGGACCTAAAGTGGGAGTAGCTGTCACAAATCATATGCATGTAGTACAGTTTCATTCCAGAACCCAAATGGAGTAAATCTGCTGAGTAGCTACAAAGAATCGTGCCAATGTAAGTTTCATGAAAGTCATTGACCTTTTCGTCACATTTTGGTCACATTGGGTAACAAAGCAGCATTGCACCATTCAAACCAGATAGTAGAAATCTAGTTGCGATTCAAAATATATTTGGACAGCTAAAAGCTTGGTAGTCTGGTGAGAAGTGTAAATTAGTCAAGATATGTACAAGTAGCATGTTCAGATGATTTAGGCAAGCACTGAAAGAACAAAAACACCGGTGCCAGCTCGAGGTAAGACCAAATATCGGATACATGAATCTCCAATAAGATGCCAAGTAACTAGAACATCCACTTCTACTAAACCCTGCATACCTTGAGCTAGTCAAAGTTGAATTGGCTAGGACTGCAAGCAGCCAAAGGTCCAAACACTCCATCCAAGAAACAGCATGCACCATAGCATCCTCCTCATAGTTTGATGTAACCACTTTGGCATTTTCTCTACCAGAAGCCCCAAAATTGTCCAGCTACACAAGCATCAGATAGCATTATTTGAACAGTTCAAATGGAATATGACTTTGAAAAACAATCATCAGCTCTACAAAAATCCATCCTGCTAATCACGCCATTGTCTCTGATTCATATATATAAAAAAAAAGATCAAAAAATGAAAGCAAATACTGCATTAATGATCTGCTTTTAAACTTGCCAGTATAATAAAATAGCAGCTTCAAGAAATTTATTTGATTTGTTTGAATGATGGGTAAAACAGGATACAACACACACTGCCATCTTTAAACAGAAGTAACCTCAAGCAAGAGCCATGGAATACACCTGTTTTTGTCTGCTATCCAAAAAATAGAGCACGATGACTTAAGCACCAGCCATCCAAATTCATGTGTCAATACCCCAATTTCTCCTAAAATAGCAACCTTCAACATCAATACCAATCAAATTTTATCATGTATAGGCGAAAGTGATCATTACTCTACTTGTCGCCATTAAGACATTATGCCACATCATCATCTGTCTAGCACATTCAGTGATCATATATCCTGGATTCTGAAGAGCATTCTGCATTACTTATTACAGGCAACTCCGGAGTCATGATCTTGTCGTTTAGGCCAGCCAAAACTCCTTTTTTAACATTTCGGACAGTAGACCAAGCAATTCATAGACAGTAATCAAATTGTAAAGGAAAATGCAATGACCAATCAAACTCAAGTTTAACAAACAGAAAAGGAAGCATCCAACCCAACTATTCACTTGAAATCCCAGAAACAACAGACCATTTTCAGCCACTGAAGAATCATAAACAGGTTATAAACTTGCAAGGGAGAATCTAAGAAAGAGATGTTTTCCTGGGTCCTAGTAAGGGAGAATATGAAACTCAAGGGGTGGAAGGAAAAGCTGGTAACAAAAGCCGGAAAGGAGATTCTAATTAAAACAATTGTGCAAGCTTTGCCACAGTATGTAATGTCCATTTTTAAGATTCCCATATGGATTTGCAAATTGATTGAGCAAAGGATTGCAGCGTTTTGGTGGGAATCAAAACAAGGCAAACACGGGGATCCATTGGAAGAAGTGGGAGGTGCTGAAAATTAGGAAGGACAGTGGAGGTTTAGGTTTTAAAGACCTTGTTACTTTCAACAAAGCCATGCCAAGGAAACAGGCCTGGAGACTCTTACAACACCCTTTGGTCCTTTGGAGTCCTGATGAAAGGGATTTATTTCCCTGAACGGGAGTTTTTTAATGCAAAGGAAGGATCTAGACTATCGTGGGGGTGGCAAAGCATGCTCGTGGGCAGAGAAACTTCAAAACAAGATGTGATATGGTCAGTGGGGGACGGATCTAGGATCAGAACTAGAGAAGACAAATGGTCGTACAGGTGCTGCATTGGAGGACCAGGAAATCAAGGAGAGCCTCAATTTGTAGCCGAATTGATAGATCAGGAGTCCAAACAACGGGATGAACAGAAACTTTCAAATTTTTTTGATGACAACCTGAAAAGGGAGATCCTAGCTACGCCACTCAGTCCCAACATGAGGAAAGACAAACTAATATGGACTGGTAATGCCTCTGGGGAATATTCACAACAAAGCCCACTCAGCCGTTTCTATCAATAACAGAGACCATGCATCCTCATCATACCAGCCCACCAGAATGTTGTGGAATTCGATTTGGCAAATACACACGTACCCAAAGATCAAGTTTTTCTTGTGGAGTATACGTAACAATGCCCTCCCCACGAGAAAATATCACCTGATCCGCTGTGCCCTGTTTGTCGTCAAGCACCAGAAAAATTGGAACACTTGTTCATCCTCTATGAAGGCACCAAACAGGTATGGACAGATTGTCAGTTCAATATTAACTCATCTCCCCGAAAAATCACCAGAATCGAAAGGTGGATCTCCCATATACTTACCTCAGACTCTATTTCACCTTCGAACGAGCTTCTCGCCGGAATACTTTGGCAGATCCGGAAGGGTCGCAACACCCTAGTCTTCCAAGGGCTGAAGCCATGTCCGAGCACCTATTTAGAAGATGCAGAAGCAGACCAACTTCTTTTCAGGAGATGGAACCTGTCCGACGGGTTCCGCTGGACGAGGGGACCTTGAAATATAGCGTCGGCGACGCCTTGGAGGGATCGATCGCCTCGCCGGTATCTGCAGGAACTCCGACGGTCTGATTATTGAGGGCTTCGCCGTGAAGATTGAAGCGGGATCTGCTCTGGAGGCCGAAGCCCTAGCAGTTCGTGAGGTTCTGTCGAACAAATAAAAAATTTAGTTCTGACGAGCGCCTATATTCTTTTTTTGATTCTGAACTTGATGTGTTTCTTCCTTGAGTTAGTAATTAAGTTTATCTTACGACCAAATAAAAAATTATAAAAAAAAATAGTAGATAAATAAATAAGCTTATTATCCTATTTGATGCTCACATGTTTCGAAACTAAATTTTACATGATTTCTATCCTAAAATAGCATTCCTGAAAAATTCAAAATCTTTGAAATAGTGGATTTTGAATTTTTCAGGAATGCTAATCTAGGATAGAAATAATTTAAATTTTAGTTCTGAAACTTGTGTGCACGAAACAGGATTATTAAATTACTTATTTATTCAATGTCTATAAAATAAGTAACCAACTATATATTATGAAAATAAAATGATTAGGAACCTTTTATCATCTGCGATTAGAATCTAGTGCATGACAACTATATACCTCCAAACAATGGACATTCTATATTTTAGAAAGACCCACATAAAAATACAAGTGATTGCTTAAATTTCTAGTAGATTCTAGACTTAACAAATCTTTCTCCATTTATAATGATTTCAATTAATTTCCTTAAAGAAGCCAATTTTACTCTTTCTTTGCCATTTTCTTTCTTCATTAATACCAGAAAAATTCCATTTGAGTTATTTCAATAAAATCATTTACATTTAGAATATACATGGGTGAGATATAATTGATAAATATGAATTTGGTCAATTTACTATTTCGTCAATTGTTTAGCAATACATAGTTATCGTTCACTTTATATCTAATATAGGTACTTTATGAAATTTGAAGAGAAAATTTGAGGTTATATACTTTACTTTTATTTTTCGGGTTTGCGTACCGAAGGAAAATGTTTCCTTTTTTTTTTTTCGTACATATGGACAGTCCAAACCTTCATAAAACATGCGGCTACTTCGTAATTCTACAAGAACACAAGCTCACAAGAATTCCAATTATGGAAATCGAGAAGTTCTTCAGTAGAGTAGGGGCATGCACCCTAAATTTATTGTGCCCATTAAATTTGATGATCTATGTTTGTAATTCACCGAATAAAATATGACTTTCCGAATCATATAAGATAAACAATAACATCTCCGACAAAAAAGAAGAAGAAGATAAAAACATGACATTTGATCGGGGATGGAATAAAACATGATCTTTCGAACCATATAAGATAAGGATTTTCTTATATTTTTCTGACGTTTTCTTTCCTATATGGTGAATCACAAGTATAAATTCGCACGTTGCCTTGTCCTGTGCTATCAGCATTAACGACAATGTTTGTGACTAGCCTTAAAGCAATCAACATCTGTTTCATTATGGATTAATAATAGTAAGACCTTGCCAGTTGTAAAAAGTTGCACAGCCAAAAAAAAGTATTTACAGCCAAAAAATTAATTTTTTTTCTTGAGTATCTACCTAGTGTCACGACATGCATGGAGGGAGGTTATATATGAAAAAATAAAAGTAAAAAATATTTTCGAATTTTTATTTAAGAGAGCGATATCGTGTTAACAAATATACCATTAACTACATTACTTTAACATGGGCAGAGAGCAGGAATCCAATCCATGTCTTCTACTTGGCAAAGAAAAATTTTACCATTTTTTTTTTTTTGTTCTTATATCTTGATACGAAGTTTGTGGATAATTTTTATCCCTAGCCATGCCAAATACTCTGTTCATGGGAATTCTAATTCAATTGACGATTTATATTAACATTATGATATACTGTTTTTAATTATATTAAATTTCAATGCATATAGGAGTTAAACGTCTAATCACCCTAAAACAAAGGGAACAATTTGCGGGCAATATTATTTAATAGAGTAAATATAGTAGTTGGCCATAACAATCTCACGAATTGCTATATCTTCTCGAAGTGGACAAAGAGGCAATTTGGTGAATTTAGCCAACATCGCCAACTTTGTGTTGGTTTTCTAATGATAATGGATAGTACTATTTTGACATGAAAGAAATTGCATTTATAAGATTAAGTTCCATGGATTCCGCAACTTAGCCATTGATCTATAAAATTTGAAATTAAATTATTAAACTGGTTTAGACATTTAGTCGGGTTTAACGAGCACTTATGACTGGAAGTTCCCATTCAAGTGCTTTAGATCAATTGGGCCCCGATTTAGACTCACTTAATCCAAGGGCTCAAGCGTGCCGCACAACCTAACATTAAGTTAGATGATGAAACAAAGATAAGATAAGAAGTGTGATTAGCAGCGTGTTATATGATCCATGTGGTCTGTATTCATGTCATATCTGAGCATCAATCATGACGCATTACAGGCATGCATAACTAACAAGCATTTGGATCATCAAACCAACGAGAATATTAGCCAAGATACAACATACACTATTCCATACACTTGAACAGGAACAAAGGGGAAAAGATTATATAGCCAAGATGCAGATGCAGCAACTTCTAACACCCCAAGGGCCACGCCAGCAACAGCTTCTTCAAATGCCGATATTACCTGAAAATGTGAAGGGTAAGCATGCTTGCTTGCCTATCTAACTTACTTCAAGTATCAAACAGAAGCACTTCAAAAAGAATTGCACAGTTTGGATAGGTTAACATATTTACAGAGGATAGCTAAACATTATCCTAGATCAATGTTCTGTTTCTCTGTCTTTGGATGCGGTAATTAAATTCATGTTGAGGGTCAATCTGAGCAAGGCTATCATTTCAATGAGCTAATCATACCGAGATATGCTGCATATACATTGCGTGAAAAGTTCTATGCCATGTTCAAATTTAGAACACAAGCTTACCATAAGGAATCACTATGGAAAATCATCAATCGGTTGATTTGGAGAGTTCAGTAGAAACATCTTTCATGAAACAGTAACTCAGACACTAGCTTATTGCGTGGCCATGTATTGAACTTTCAATAGCATTGCAATCTGCACACTCATCTATGGGCATGTTTTGCAAAACCCTGCCAACTTTCAATCACCAGCTTATTGGTTGATGCCTGGATCCTTGAAACCGATGACTCTCAATGTCTTTTACATAACTTTCAATGTCTGATGTAACATCTCTGTCTGGGTACCAATTGTAAAATGGAGGGACTCACGGTAGTCTTTAGGAGGCGAGGTAGTGATGAACTTGAGCAGAATCAGGCTAAGCAGGACGACGCTATAAGATTAGCACCAGACATGATGAACATGACATTTACGCCCATCGTTAAACTCTTCAAAGGAGTGCCTGGGATAAAGCACTTTTCCTTTAACTGTTCATTAACTTGAGTGATTGGTAGAGTCTATGCTTTTTGAGGTTCAAATGATCTTTAGTTTTGTTATGAAGATTATCGAGATTCAACAAACCCTTAGATGAGCAACATGCCATTGGTGAAGTCTCCTGTAGACGTGTATAAACCCAGATCAGAAAAATTAGATCACTAGCTTGTTGAGCTTCTGTGGTTCTATTTTTTTTCCCTATTGCAATGACTTAAAAAGAGTGATGTACAGTATTTTCTGGATTTTCAAATAGCTCGTGTCTGAGCTCCAGAATAGAAGAATCTCCAAAGGAAAGAGCCCATCAGTTCATCTCTCCAATTCAGCTTGATGGGTCCCAGGCTATACATTAGTCCAGTTCAGGTATGTTACAATTCTATCGAGCAAGGGAAATATTATAGAAATAGATAACAGAGGAAGATACATTACAACAGAGAAGGCAACGTTGGAGAAAGAGAGCAAAGAAGCGATTACGACAGAGAATGGGGGTAAGAGAGGGAGATATATAGTTTACCGTTGGAATGGGAAGGCGAGTGACGTCATCAATCTTCGTAGTCAAGTAATGAATTTACAAAAGAAACGGGTATAATTTGACCATAGCGTTGCAATCAACGAATGTATGCAATAAAAAACCAACTCCAATTCCGATACCATCCCATTTCCTTCAAACCATACATAGCATAAGACACTTGTGAACAACCAAAACATCTGACAAATCGTCCACACCCAGGAAATTTAGCATTGACAACCACGTTTTCATAACGAAAAGCTCAGAACTTGAAATAGTAATCGATGGTCACCTGACTCATCCTTCCCGTTGATCGTGTGTGACGAACCATCCTCAACCTTTGTCCTTATCCTCGGAGCGCTCAAACTCCCCAGACCCTCGCCAAATTCCCTCTCTTCCTCCTCTTGAATCTCCCCCACCGCACCCTTCTTCTCCTTGCACCAACGGAACCACCTCGAAATCACCCGATGTGGTGACAGACACTAGAATCCACAAGACACCACTTCATCTTGCCGCCGAAGACTGCACATCTCAAATTCAACGTCGTCGCCACTCTCTTTCTCATCCTCCTCCACTTCTTTTTCTTCTTCCTGAAAAATTGGCAGTTCGCAAAATCTTTGTTTATGTAAATAATGAGTTGAAGATGATCTTCTGGCTTGATTTCTAACTAAAACTGTCTATGAACAATCTTCTAATTTTTGTTAAATTTCTTTTCACTATCCAAATTTTGGTAGAATCTTGGAAAAAAATGAAATCTTTTAAATTTTTTGAATCAGAGAAAGATTTATAATAAAACTGTCCTTTCGTTTTATTTTTTATATTCTTATTTTTTGTGAAAAGTTTCAAGCTGTCAAAAGAAGATGAGCGAAAATTAAAGTCGTCGCTAATAATTAGCGACGAAAAAAAATTCCGTCGCTAAATTCGTCGCAAATTAGCGACGACTTTATTTCGTCGCTAATTTTTCGTGGCTAAAAAACCTTTGTTATTTGCGACGAATTTTGCGACAAATTTGTGACGAAATTTATTTTCGTCGCTATTTTCATCGCAAATTAGCGATGAATTAATTTTCGTCGCTAATTTTTCGTGGCTAAAAGCCCTTATTTTGTAGTGAATGTTGTGAATTCGAAATTATGTACACATTATGAATTTTGGAAATCCTAATGGCACAATGGTGAGAGTCGTCATCATGTATTAAACCAAGTATCAGACGGCCATTCATCGGAGAAACACCGAGCAGAGAAACCAAGTGCCAACCCTATGCACAAGCATGTCCTTTGCACTTAATTTTAAAAAGCATAAGAAATGTGTCTCCAAAGTCACAGACCTTTATGGACCAAAAAAAAAAAAAAAAAAATCGACTGGCCTACACGAATATATGGCGGTTGGATAAAATGGGTGACGGACATGGCACCCGAGTCTTGATTTAAATTTCAATTTCCAAAACCATTGAATTTAGTTGAGTTTCATACAATATCTTATGTGTATTAATTTCAAAAAGAGAAAAAAAAGTAATTTGAGTTATTTTAAGTAATATTCGTAAGTTGTGGCAGCAACATCAGTAAGATTTAAATTTAAATTTGTAGGCACGAGACATTACCACATGATAGGGGTTCAACGCATGGTGCTAATGCGTCTCGCCAATGCGACAGATAAAGCAAGGGTGGATGGTCCCTCCCCACGTCTACACAAACGGACCCTTGCCGCCACCGCTCCATTGTTAGGTGACCACATCTTTGAGCTTCGCACGGTGGCTGCAAAGCCTAGCTCGCCCCTTGCCAAGATTTGGGTGAGGCCTCGCGGACATCAGATGGTCCTTCATCGGAGAAACACCGATAGGATGGGACCATATCTTCTGCTGGGGAAACCAAGTCTCAATCCTCTGCACAAGCATGTCCTTTCCATGTAATTTTAAAATTATAGAAATGGGACTCCAAAGTCCAGACCTTTGACCGATGACCTACACAAATATATGTCGGTAGCATAAAATAAGGCGAGGGACATGGCACTCGAGCCTTATTTCATTTGAGTTTACAAAACGCTGAGTTACGTATATTAATTTTAAAAAAAGCGAAAAAAGGTAACTTGAGTTATCTTAATTAATAATTATAATTCGTCATAGTATGAATAAAATTTAATTTAATTTAGCAAGTACGAGAGATTTTACGATCATTTTGCATGGCACGGCCGGTGCTCACGTGAGTAATTCGTCATGGTATGAATAATGCCCATCCCTGAATTATGCAATAAAGCAGTCCCCAGCTGATATTAAACGTTTTGTGGGTAATTACTTAAAGTGAAACTCTGGCAATTTCCTTGTGCAATTTTACTGCATATGTGGTGTTATTTCCTGGTACATGTACGTAAATCTGTATGAACCATTGAATCTGATGAATCCAACAGACTTTAATAAGTACAAGGGATCACAGAATCGTCGCTCTTGCCTTGATTTGCATCTTTCTTTCATTGTTTTCTCCATGAGTGACTGCTTTTTTCAATGCGCTCAAGTTTGTTGAATATGCTGCTTCGGAGGCAAATATATGACAGTATGAGCTGGGGGATTTGCCGATATAGCGTAGGCTTGTTAGAATTTACATCGCATAGAACTTCAGTGGAAGCTTATTCAATCAGAGGAACCCTGTTTTGTTTCTCTGTAATTGGACGGTGCAATTGAAAATTAGTGTCGAGGGTCAATCTGATCTTGGTGCTGACTGAGCACGGCTAAGTTGTAAATTGCAAATTTCTGCAGTGTGATATTCTCCTCATTTTGGAAGCATTAATCATGTAAGACTCGAAATTATTTGCTGCAGGATGTCACAGTATCTTAGGAGGCGAGGTGGTGATGAACTTGAGCAGAATACAGCTAAGCAGGTCGACACTGTAAGATTAACATGACTTTTACGCCCCTCGTTAAACTCCTCAAAGGAGTGCCTGGGATAAAGCACTTGGCCCGTGCTATACACGCATATTTGGAATGTAAGTGTTAATTTTCCTATGACTGTTCATTAATTGAGTGATTGGCAAAGGCAATGCTTTCTGAGGTTTTACTGATCTTTGGCTTTGTACGAAGATTACTGGGGTTCACACTTTTGAGTTTAGGCTCTGCTGAATGTGTGCAACTTGTTTCTTGTTCCAACTAGATAACCTCCGATCGAAGATCTACACTACCTTTTTTGGATTCTCAAATTGCTCGTGTCTGGGCCCCGGAACAAAGGAATCTTCAAGGAAAGAGACCTGTCTGTTCATCCTCCAGTTCAGCTTGATGGTTCCCAAGCTATATATAAGTCCAGATCAGGCATGTTAAAATTCTATCGAGTAGGGGAAACGTTACAGAAATAGATGACAGAGGGAAAAGGGCAATAGAAGCGTGAAGGATTACTTGGTCCACAAATACCTACACGTCAAACTGAATAAAGATGAGCAAGCAAAGAAATTGCCCAAAATTGAAAGATATCACCACAGTGAGAACTTACGCGAGAATCAAATTGTTAGGGAAAATAGAGATAGTTGGATTTGCATACAATAAAGTTCCATTACTAACATCCTTTTCCCAAAGATCAAAACTTTTCCTTTGGTCACCGAACAAAAGCATACTAATTCAAGACAAGTCTAATTCGCCTTGTGAAGAAGGCTGAAGTGGAACTTGCTGGCAATTATCCCAGTATATCCCGATCTCATCGCCGGCCGCCAAACCCCTCCGTTTCGCGAACTGCTTGATCCAACCCCCCTTGAGTACATAGGACTTAGACGATCCCCAGTACATGAACACCAGTCTATGCTCAGAGCACGTATCTGCATCCCTCACGATGACGCTGGCCCCCTTGTCGCTCTTGACTTGACTCGCTGTCTCCTTGCTCATCCATCGGAGCACGTGGCTCTTCGCAAAGTCCTTCCCGATCAAGAGCCTCGACAGGTCGCCGAGATCGCTCTGGGTAAGCTTCTTCTTGATCTTATAAGGGTCGAAGAGCAGCACCAACTCTGTGGAGATTCCATTGCGTCTGTCTTCCTCTGTATCACATCCTGAGGCCACTTTCTTTGCCTTGTGCGTTCTATTGTACTTGGGCTTCTTCTGAACGATAAAAGTTTCAGCGTCAGTGGGTGAGGCCATGTATTTTCGCTTCGGTTGGGCGGGAAAGATTTCTGGATGAGGATGGCCGACTTCCTTCGCGCCCGAGAATCCCTTCCCATCAGGCGTGAGGGGAAAGAAGTTGCGAGCCACCACCACCGCTGCAGATGAAATATTGCTGCCCCCTTCGTCGTGATTCTTCTCCTGATCGCGCAGATAAGAAACGCACGACGAAGAAGAGTCCATCAACGGCGACGAGCGGGCCTCGCCTCGCAGGTGATCTCCTATGGGTTCCTTCTCGTGACCGTGCAGAGAAGACCCGCCCAAGGCAGAGTCCATCAACGGCGGCGGCGAGTGGACCTTGCCGGTCAGGACGTGGCCGAGAGGAGGCCATTTGGGGCCGAAGAAATCGAAAAGCTTCATGGGGTTTTGATCGAGAAACAGAAAACTACTTCGCAAGCACAACAAAGGGAGGATTTCAGAGAGAGAGAGAGAGAGAGAGAGAGAGAGCAGGGAAGCGATTTGGACATGGAGTCGGAGGTTAGGGAGCGAGGGAGATATATAGTTTACCGTTTGAAAGTGCACTCGGACTCGGAGTTGAAAGTGAGCTTTCCTAATTTGAGATTTGTGTCCGTTGGGAGGAGATAATTTCTCGATTCTGTACTGATCTCCTACGCGTGTTATGATATTACAAAATCTTTAAGAAATATCTCCTTCCGTTATCCTGATAATCAAGAAAAGGAAATATCTGAAGATAATTTTCCGGCTAGATTGCTATGAACGAGCTTCTACTTTTTGTTGAATTATTTTTAACATGTAATTTGATGGACTCTTATGAGACTGGAAAAGACATAATCTTTTATTTTTTTAATAAGAAAAACATTTGTAAATAAAACCGTTCTTTCGTTTGTTTTTTTTTTTTTGTATGGATTGGAAAAGGAAATATCCCAAGTATTATTTTTGGTAAGAACAAACATTTCTTGAAAGAGAACATCTTCTTGCACAAGTGACGTGTACGCACAAAATTACAAATTAGATATTAGCCAAAATCATTATTTAGTAATGTTTCTGTTCCTGAAAACAATTTTTGACCAAAAATGTTTTTTATTCTGTTTTCGAGAAGATTCTCTAAGCAAGAAAAAGCATTTGGCAACTACACAAAATTTTTATTTCCAGAATAGAAAAAGAACAGAATTGTGTTGGATACGACCCTAAAAATTTTATTCCTTATTTTTTTTTAATCTAATTATAAAATGTAATTAAAGGCGGCAAGGACCGACAAGCTACGACGGCAAGCTTCTTTTTCTAGAATGACATTTCAGATCTATTCTCGAAAATAAAGAAGCTATTTTTTTTTTAATTTCTTGTGCTCCTAGGAACAAGAACTCAATTTACATTCCCCAAAGGGTTTGTGCTCTTTTTCTATTTCAGAGGACAAAAGAGGAAAAAAAAAAGAAGAGAGGATCAGAGGTGTTACCAAATGCACCCTTATTTATCTACAAATTCTATGTTTGTAAAGTAAGTCACGGTATATTGCGAAAAGAAAATGATTAAAAACTTTTAAAGTAACAAGTACTCTTTACTTTGTATAATAGCATAGATCAATTGTCGTAGAAGTTGAAGATCAAATAAAAAAAATTGGTCTACTTAATAAATAAATAAAAATTTATCAGGCTAAATTACAATCTACTGTATTATATTAATGGCGTGTATACCTAGTATTTTATCATCCATGATTGGAATCTAGTGCATGATAACTATATATTTCCAAACAATGGACAAACGATTGCTTAAATCTCTCGTAGATTCTAGACTTAGATATCTTTCTCCATCTATAATGATGCCAATTAATTTCCTTAAAGCTGTCAATTTTACTCTTTCTTTTCCTGTTTTTCTTTGTTCATTACTACCGGCAAAAATGGCACAAACTATGTCCGTGCAAATTGTGGAGATAATTGTTACGAAGGAAAGGGAAAATGCAACTTGAGTTATTTCAAGAAAGTTATTTAAGTTTAGAATCTACATGGGAGAGTTATTTATTTAACTTAACGATAGTTTGTTTGCATCATCAAGTAGAATATCCAACATAGATTTCGAGGGATACGACAGCAAAATTGAGGGCTTTTTTTTTTTTTTGGTTGGCTTTTGCTACCCAATCTACCAACTTGTTTCCCTCTCTTGGACAATGGGACAGACTCGCAATGATCAATTTTGGCCAGCTTGGCTTGACATTCCATGTAAATAAGTTTTTTCTTTTTTTGTATGGACTAACCATTCGGACCTTCATAAAACATCTGGCTAATTCGTATTCTGCAAGAACACAGTCGAAAAGTTATTTAGTAAAGTAGGGCCATGCACCCTAAATTTATTTGTGCCATTAAATTTGATGGTCCCAGATTTGATATGAGTGATGTCTATGTTTATAATTCACCAATTAGAAAATAGTATAAAATATGACTTTTCAAATCATATAATATAAATATGACATCTCCGACCAAAAATAAAATATAAAACTAGACATTTGATCGGGAATGGAATAAAACATGATTTTTCAAACCATATTTGGATTTTTGACCCCCCCCCCCAAAAAAAAAAAGGAATTTGGATTTTTTTTTATAAATTTTTCTGACGTTTTGTTTCCTATATGCTGAATCACAAGTATAAATTCGGATGTTGCCTTATCCTATCACATGGACAATGAAAAAGAATTAATTTTTTCTTAATTATCTACTAGTGCAGCAACATGCGTCTATGAAAAATAAGAAAATAATTTTGAGTGTGATTATTTAATAGAGCAATATAGTGGTAACAATTAGACCATTAACTACATTACCTTAACTAGGGTAGATAGCGAGGATCCAACCTGCGTCTTCTACTTGAAAATGAGAACTCTTACCATTCGAATATACTTGCATATTTTTTTTTTGCTGTTCTTGATACATTGATACGAAGTGTCTGGATAATATTTATCCCTAGCTTGTCCAGATACTCTATTCATGGAAATTCTAATTCAACTTACAACTTATATTAACATTATAGTGTACTATTATTAATTATATAAAAATTCAACTATTTTCTTTTCTATTTGATTTTTTTATTTATATAAATTTTATTATATTTTCAGTTTCTTATTTAGCTCTTACACGTGCACCAATGGAGTCCATTTTCACATTTCAATGCATGTAGAAGTGAAAACGTCTAATCGCCCTAAAACAAAGGAAACATTTTGAGGGTAATCTTATTTAATGGAGTAAATGTAGTAGTTGGCTATAACAATCTCACCGATTGCTATATCACTTGTAGTGGACAAAGTCGCAATTTGGTGAATTCAGTGAACATCGCCAACTTTATGTTTGTTTCCTAATGATAAGGGATAGTATTATTTTGACATGAAAAGAAATTGCATTTATAAATTAATGTCAAATATATTATTTGAAATAAATACACATAATAAATCTTTATATGCAAAAGATTTATTAAGCAATTCGTAAGTAGAATTTCAACGATTTGAAACATCTTTTGAAAATCTTTTTGGTTTTTTTTCTTTTTTTTTTAAAAAATTTTAATCATTCTTTCATTACTTGTAGATGTTTTCATAATTATTGAATTGCTATTTTTATAGGGTTGAGAAAAATTTAAAGAGTTTTTAAACCATATTGTACGTATAAATTTAAAACACGATAAGCACATCTAAGGTGAAAAAATTATCCATCAAAAGCGGGCTTACAAATATTTTCTAATTCAATAATTGAAATAGTATTTGTCATAGCATTATCAAACTTAATTAAAAAAATTTGTTAAGCAAATAATATTCTTCTAAAATTTGCCTAATTAATACATAAAATTATTTGCCATATGCATATCATCAAAAATTCTAAATGCAATCATTCTTTTTTGAAAATTCCAATCATCATCTATCCAATGATATGTTATACCCATATAAGAATTAGTTTGTCAATGATCACTCAAAATATCGCTACCAATATGCACGGGCCCTTTAAAATTCATATAAAAAAAAGTTTGTAAATTTTTTTCTTTTTTATAAAGATTTTTAATTTTACATTTAAGTTTATTCTTAGGAACACTTTTGCTTGTGGAGCACATGCATTTTGTATAAATTAATTAAAATCAAAATTTTCATCAAAACTAAATAATAAATGTTCAACGAAAAGAAATTTACCTAATTCTTCTTTATCAGTTTTCTTATTAAAATGAAATAAAGGAGAAGTATTAGGATTGACGCACCTAGAAATTTGTTGTTGATTGATGTCAATTTCCACTTCAGTTAGATATTTAGATCTAAGATACTGATTAAATGTTCCGTTCCATATCCTTGTCCACATGTATATTTGTATATTGTACCACAATATTGACAAATTAATTCATACCTTTTTAGACCTTCAAATTTTTCGACTTTTGTGAAGTGCTCCCATATGTTGGATGCACACTTTATTGTTGACATTTCTTTGGCACCGATAGGAGGATGAAGACTCTCTTACGTATAGACTTGCTCAATATTAGGAAAAATATTGATTTCATTATCTACATCAACTCTCCAATCTGCATAATCATGAGGATTAGGATACTCGAATTCTCTCATTATACTCTTGCCTTTGCCACTCGCTTTACTTCCACTTGTCATTTTTAAGATATATAAAATATATATATATATGGTATAATGCAAAAAATGTAGTTATAGGGTATGAAAAAAGAATTTGAAATAGTAAATTATTAAATGAGATAATAAATAAAAAATTAAAAAATTAGAAAATCGAGAATGTAATTGATGCTTGAGAGTTTGAGAGAATTTGAGAGAATTGAGAGCTAGAAAGAATTGAGAGAATTTGTGTGAAAAATGAAAGATTGAATTGATATTTATAAATTTTTTATCATATATATTTTTTTTTTATTTTGGCCGTTGGCTCCAGCGATTCTAAAAAAGAGCTATCACATCAACGGCTAATGGTTCAGAACCGCCGATTCTAATTCCGATTTCATAAAATGTGAAATCGAAATCGGACCCTTATGGCCACGGAGTGGTTCCTGTTCTGAATCGTTGAACTTGTCAATTGGTTGATTCTGAATTTGACCGGTCTAGCCCTGGGCCCTAATCGGCCCGTGGCAATGTCTATCTTCTCATCTATCTATCATGTTAAACGAACCCTAAATTACTCTTGATCCCAAACTTTCAATAGAAAATTGCAAGAGTCATAATGATGGTGCATTAATTATTGGACAATGACCAAATTGTAATTCAATTCATAAAATCTCTCATTCCTTCTAAATTTAAATTAAATCCTACTTATAATGTGACAACTTACAACTATTACTCAATATCAATTTTAGGCTGATAATTGCTTATGTTTATGCCGCACATCCCATGTGGCACAGTAGGAGATAATGTGGACAAATTTTTTTACATATAATTTCTTTAATTTTCCCAAAATTTTAATTTTTTAATTTTTATTAGTTTTTTTCTCTTTTCCTTCTTTTTTTTTTTTCCCACTGAGCATCAATGAGCTCATTGATCACTGGGTGAGGCCATGGCCACCTTTGCCCATGACCATCGCTAATAGCCAGTGACTCTTGTCGACCATAGTTTAAAGGAGAAAGAAACTAATTAAGTACTCAAAAATATAAAATTATCTATTTCAGTCGTCTCATATAGGACAGTTGACGCCCACGTCAATGATTTTCCATCAAAATTGAATGAATGGATTCAATTGATACCAATGTGAAAAATATTTTAGATTAAACTAATCTAATTAAAAAATTTATAACTGAATCGATATTAATATAATATGTTTAGAACTTATTGGTGTTTTTTCTTTTTTATCATATGGACATATATTAATGTAGGTTAATCGAGTCAAAGGTTTGTATTTTGGATACCCACTTTTGTGCCTTTTAAAATTAAGTGCACGGGATTCTCCCATGAACAGCCACCAAGATAATTATTAAAGAGTCTCAAAATTATTATAATTATGTCAATTTAGTGCTAAATTTTTATTTTTTTTTGCTAATTGAGTAGTATATTTTTACATTTGAGCCAATTTATTCCATTTAACTTGTCATGAATAAGTTTTGATAATATATTAATATTTTTTGAATTTTTTACTTATTTTTTCATGCTTTTTTATTGGTTAGGGCTTGCTTACAATTTTAGAAAATATTAAAATACTATTAAAAAAATTTCATATCAGCATTGCTGTTGCCACTAACAAGTGAACTGAATTGAGCCAAATGGAACGTGCTCGGAATTAAAGTGGTATAATTACAATAGATTTAAAAAAAAATTTCGTAATTTTCCCTAGGGCCGCTTGATGCTGGCAAGGACTCATGAGGGCTCACCCAAATCTTGGCAAGGGGTAAGCTAGGCCCTTGCAGCCGGCGTCCACGGAGGTGGTCACCTAACAGTCGAGCAGTGGTCGCCAGGGTAAGTTTGCAGGTAGATGTGGGCGACTCTGCCGAAACCTCCATCTCGTAGCAATGTCAGTGGTGGTGGCTCGCGACTTATTCCCCCTCATGCCTGATCAGAAGGGTTTCACGGGCACGAAGGAAGTCAGTGACACTCATGGAGAAATCTTTCCCGCCCAACTGAAGCAAAAATCCATGGCATCATTCACCAGCACTGAAGCCTTAATTGTGGATAAGAAGGCGAAGTACAACATAATGCAGAAGGAAAAAAAAAGAGGCCTCAGTACGGGATACAGAGGAAGAAAGACGCAATGGAGTTTCTAGAGTTGGTGCTTCTCTTTGACGCTTATAAGATCAAGAAGCTTACGCAGAGCATCTCGGCCACCTGTTGAGGCTCTTGATTGGGTGGGAATTTGCAACGAGCCACCTGCTCCGATGGATGAGTGAGGAAACAGTGAGGCCAGTTGAGAGCAGCAAGGGGTTGACGTCATT
>JAGVVM010002762.1:0-28266 GCA_019149425.1 Psidium friedrichsthalianum
CTCTCCTCTTTGTTCACTTTAGTGAGTCAGGTTGAGGATCTCCCTCTCCCCACCGTCTCAGTGATTGAAAATTCGGTCCTCATCCTCACTTGTTTTCCCCTTGACCCGAGAAAGGTGTCCCCCTTTTTCTTTTTTACCTTTGCTTTTGATGATGACCCATCTCCACCGAAATCCCCACCGAATGATGCATGCCACAACGTTTAATAACCATGCTGCCACATTGACTGTCAGCTGGAATTGGATAATTTCTGAATATTTGCATATACAGAACGGCCCCATCAACATACCTTGACAACAGAAGCGAAATTATCATCTAACATTATGATGTCTGCGCTCTCTTTCGAGACTTCCGTCCCTTGAATTCCCATGGCAAGACCAATTATCTGCCTCATGAAGAGCAGGAGGCGTCATTGGTTCGCATCGCTTGTACAGCAAGACTCACCTCCTTTGCGTAACGTGCACAAGTAATCGGTATCGTTTCGTAACTTGTTCTTGCTCCTTATCAATTGCGTTTAAACCAGAAAGTTTCCTCGAGAGGGGCAACCCCATTAACCGCTTTTCTTCGCTGCATAGCTTTTTCAGGGATCATCACCTCTTGGTTGAAGTTATAAACCCCAATCTACTCAACATTGTTGACACCATATTCTGAATTTTCAGCATCTTAAGGCACACTCTATTGAGCTCGTGAAAACATCGACATATCAACATCTTCATTTCTGAGACGGATATAAGCTTGCCATGGACATGCAGCAACTGTCTGAGTGTCTTTGAATAGAACCTCTCTATGCAACGTGTCCAAATGTTGTTCACCTTTTCCAGGCTAGTTGTTTTGAACATCGTGCCTCCGAGCCCCCCAACATGCGTGCCCCTGGTTCTGAGGGTATGATCATTGATAAGTGACAATACAATCCTCTAATGACAGGGAAATGAATTTGCTTCTTCAAGCAAAGGCACAGGAGAGGCAGATTCACTGGGTGCGTATCTAGAATCTGATTTTCGCTTGTAAAAAGTGCATCCTCTAGAAATACTTGATGGATCTTCGGTTGGCCTGGAACTTTGCCTCTAACTGCTGCTAGAATGCGAAGCTTCTGGTGAAGGCGCAGAACCAAGTTGCAATAATGTCGCCGTGAACCAAGCTAACTGTTCACTCGAAACTCTTAACTGTTTCTCTACCTCTGACAGAAGCTTCAAAGCATGCTTTAATCTCTCTAATTTAGATTCACTTCCCTGGCTAACATGATCTTGAACCGTCGGCCTCTAGCTATCAGAACGTTAGCAAATTTCCAACTCTTGACTTTCATGGTGGTTGGTCACCTGTAATGAAGCCAGAACCAGCAGGAGGAGCATATAATTTAAGCTCGGCTTTAAAAGTCCGTGAATGCCTTCAGTTTGAACAGTCCTCAAGATCTTTAGTGGAGTATCACAAGCGACAACGCAACTTTCATGGTCCGGCAATAACTCAATAAACATTTATACTCTTGCCATCGTTGGGCGGTCGATACTTCTCCTTCTTTGCAAAATTTGATAATTCTTTCAACTTTTGGACCAAAAGTGTAATTTTTGGAAAGTAGAGGGGGAATGTCATGACTCTAAAATGAAAAAATGGACAATTTCAAAGCTGAAAATGAGATTTCTACAATTTTTGGTAATTAATTCAAAAAGGTGATTAATTAGGTAAACCACCGTTTCAAACTACTATTTTTTTTTTGAATTTTCTTCAATCAAAATGAATGTAAAATTAAAAGGAAAATGCAGAATATATATATTTTTTATATATTTTGTGGACTCAAATGCTATTATCTATTAAATATTTTCCTAATTTCTGAAAAACATTAAAAAATGCCAAAAATATGAAAAATTATTTTTTGGTACAAAAATGATTTCCTCGGCTTGGCCAAGGCTTCCAAGGTTGATTTTGTAATTTTCTCATTTTTTCTTGATTTTTTTTTTATGAATTTTAGAAAATAAAAATGTCAAAAAATACTGAAAATATGAAAAATCATTTTTTGGTCAAAATTAGTTCCCTAGGCTTGGCCAAGGTCCCTAAAGCTGATTTTTTTAATTTTATGAATTTTTATGAATTTTCTATTAATTTTAAAAGAGAAAAGATGATTAAAAATCAGGTGTCAACAGCTGTTTATGGTCAATTTGTGGTGTTCGGTTCAGGCTTGGGTACATGATCTCCAGTGAGCTTGACCCGATACATGTCGGAAAAAGAACACACAAAGTTTTGTTATAAGTCTCAAGACGTAAAACCTCATAAGCTTGATTTTAAAGATTAATATTATCTTAAATGGGTAACTCAGGCGCTCGAAATCCTCTAAGGAAGCGAGAAATAATGTCGGTGCCTTGCTATTCTAGGTCAAGGTTCCAATCCCACTTCATAATAATTACAACTCATTAGTTTGTTTCAAGACTCCTAAATTACGGCACTCCCGATATCACATATTCAAATATTTGAGTTGATTCGTAGCCTAAATAGCTTCCTTTTTTATTATATATCTTGAGAATGATGACTAAATTATGAATTGAATTTACGTCTAGGTAATATTAAATTGATTATTTCAATTAAAGACTAAGTCTATGATTAAACCTAATTTAGAATCTAAGTCCTAAAACTAAGGGTAGTGCTAGGAGAACGGTCACCGTCAGCAAAAGTGATATGTGAGCCACTAGTTAGAATTCTAGCACAACACCTGGTGTTATGTGGGCTACAGTTGCCTTTTTCATATTATATCTTGTGGCCTGTATATCACAATTACTTGACTGTCGGTTAAGCTTTTCCCTAAAACTTACTCTAATTCCATTGAAAGCTAAAGGAAAATCTCCATGTTCCACCTCCATGGCACGGTTTCCTCCGACAGCAATCATGTTCAGCATTTATCAATTGGCAAACATATCAATCAAGAAAAGTCAAAGTCAATTAGTCAACTTTACAAGTTGACTTCTCTGTTTTACCGCTGATCTATCTAATTTAACTTTAGAACTTAAACTGACCAAATGAAATTTAAATGGGGTGCTTCACACATGCTTAAATATTTTAGGAAGTCTACTTTTCAACTTTTTTCAATTTTTCCCATGAAAAAATTAATTTACAATTTAGCCCCTAGTATCCATTTTTCTCCTAAACAGACCCAATCTTTCTAGAGTTCGGCAAACATAGCAAATCCACTCAACACGTCACCATAATTTCCAGTCTAAAATTTTAAGATGTGCTCTACAACTTCACGGTTTATAAAATTTTCATATTTTTCCCACAACTGCGATAATTTACGCGTTTTACCCAAACAGTTAGACTGTTTTCAAATTCCAGACCGATTTTAACTCCAATCATTAAGCTTGATGAAATTTACCAGTTTTGAAAATCAAAATATCATCTAAAACTTACTATAGTTCATGAATTTTCAAAATTCAATCATCTCCAGAGCGTTCTTTTAGAAAAAATTGTCCTAGCGTCACATACAAAATCTGTAGCTACATTGACATCTGTTTGGTTTTTTGAAAAAAATTGAATTAACTCCGATTTCAATGA
Organism: Psidium friedrichsthalianum; assembly: GCA_019149425.1. NCBI lineage: Eukaryota > Viridiplantae > Streptophyta > Magnoliopsida > Myrtales > Myrtaceae > Psidium > Psidium friedrichsthalianum. The sequence goes on from JAGVVM010002762.1 coordinate 3,533, forward strand.
AATTTGAACAACTGGAAACGTATGGGTATGACTTTTTTCAATTTTGAGCTTAACATTTTCAAAACTTTAAATTATAAAGGAGATTCAACCGGCAATGCTAAGAATAGAGCTATCTTCCTAGTTTCCAGATTTTGTTCCTAAGTTTCGGCTAAGTTTTGACCCACCAATCTCTCAAGTATCTCTCTCCTCTAACCGTTTCCAGTTCTTGCTTTCTCATCTTTCCGACGGGGTTGAACGTCACAAGCTACCATCCGGAATCTTCTCACGATGGCGTTGGATCATCCTATTCGCCTCTGTTTGCATCGACGGCGGCATACTCACTCGAGGAATTCCTTCTCGAAATCTGGTCACATATATGTTCATAACAGGTTCAGATCATGATCGATAAATTTGGATCCCTCCATTTCAGTCTTGCTTCCTGTTTTTTCAGAATGTCTGGCTGAGATTAACTCAAATCTCCCTTGTGTTTTTGTCCCATGTATCTGCGTCTTCATATGTATGGTTGTTGCCGGAGGGGAAATAACTCGAAATGGATGGTTTGAGCGTTAATTTATTTCGGTCGTGACTTGGTGAATCTGTTTGTGAATGTTCAGTTTCGGCGATCTTCTTTGAATTATGTGCCTCCTTCGTCAGTTTATTCTTATTTAACCGATTCTTGAAATTTAGCGAGTCTTTGCTTTTAATTTGTGTGATGCAGACGTCTTATGTGCGATGTTTATGCCATTCCTAGAAAGCTTCAAGGGTGATGTCTAAATGAACTTACACTCTCTGGTTTCATTCGTCACGATCTCGCCTTGTATTCTCAATCAAATTGGCGATCACTAGATTGGGACTTTTTTAATTGTATTGCAGGGATGAAACTGAAATATTGGATGGTGCGTCTAGTGTGATGATAACTGGTAGAAATGTTGAATGTATCTGTAGAAACACAAAAGCTGAGAGTACGTACATCATAAGATGGGCTAGAATAGCAATTTCACAAAATTAGAATAGGGAACAAATAGCACTAGAATAGCTATACCACAGTTCGGCTCGTATAAAAACTATTTGAAGACCATGTTTGGCTTGCAAGATTTAGACAAGGAATAAGCCAACTAGTTTTCATCAATTTGATAATTAAAGCTATGAACTTAAAAAGAACTAGTTTATAGTAGCTGCGGTGTACATTTGCATAATTTAAAAAAGGTTAAGCATATAACAATTTGCGAATAACCGTTGGTTGTGGGGGAGCAGCTGTGGTGCAGCTGACGGAGGTGACTGTAGAAGTGGCTGGTGGGTTTGGTGGGCTGGTAGTGATGGCCGTGGGCAATTTAGGTGATGGTGGTGATTTGTTTTCGGTTGTTTTGATTGGCGATTGGTGCCAATGTTTTCAAAACTGGAATAGATTGGCTGATTTGATTAGATGGACAAGACAACATAGGTCCAATCCAATTATTACTGGGAAAGAGTCAGTGATCATAGTTGGGATCAAGCTGGCGTTAACACTGTTGATCTGACCAAACCCAATGTTCAGCCGGGCCAAATAGTTGGGGAGTTTCTCCCGTCTTTCATCCCTCTAAAAAAAATCTGGTTGCCTCATATACCATACAAAACCTCTTTCTTTTGTTGGATGGTAGCTTGGAATAAGATTTTTACTTTTGAAGATCTCACGAAACGGAATTTCATTCTCACAATTGGTGTTGCATGTGTAAGAATTCTTGTGTTGACCATCTCTTCCTTCATTGACTTTGCTCTTAAACTTTGGAATCACATCCTTAGCTTGTCTAGGGTGGCAAGGCTTGTTGCAAGTCATGTCATTCGGCTTTTTCGTTATTGGAATGCTTATGGAGGAGGCTCAACTTCTAAGAAGTCTCTGCGTGCTCCTCCGCTTTGGGTCATGTGGTGCATACGGAAGCAACACAATAAAACAATTTTGAGGTTCTTGAATTTTGGATTGCTTATGTATTGTGCTCTTTTATTCGGATTCGGACATCTTCTGACTTCGCATAGTTTTGTGATGTTTTCCTTTCTCTTTTGCTTTTGGATCTTCCTTTTCCTTATATAGTGCTTATGTACTTGGATTTTTATTTCAATGTTATAAAAAAAAATTCACTGGGTCAACTAGTACTGGTACATGTCGGACATGGATAACAAAATTCAAGAACGAAAGCCATTCCTAGTTGCACCAGAACGAAAGCCATTCCCATGGGAACTAGGGATAGGCATATATATTCTGGTGGAATAGTTGTTCTTGATGAGTTTTTCAATGAACTGTTGCATTAACTATACCATCAGTAGTAGATGGGGAACAAAATAGCTTCTCTGATGTATCTAACATGCGGTAAGATATGCTTGTGTTCTTGCTTTTCCTTATTTGTAAAAGTGATCCCAATTTGTTATTACCACAAGTCTTAAGAGTTGAAGTGAGAGATACCATTGTCATTAACTTCACAGCATTGTGATATAAGAAAGAAGCCATTGCCACAACTGAACCTCCATTTATATAATCGTGTGTGATTTCTATCCTTTTCTGGTCGAAAAAGAGGCGAAACTAAGTGAAACCATTGTTATGGTGCTCCTGAAAAGGATTTCTTTTCTACTCTGAAAGCAACAATAAGGATGGTTGATAGAATGAGGCCTTTTCATTATGTCTTCCTCATGTAGGGAAGTTGTCGATGTAACTAGTGCTACTGCAGGAGTGGAGCAAATTTTTGGGGCCTCTACTTCCTACTGTTGCTGAGATATGTACTGACTTCAATCCCTCGATAGACGTGGAGCCATCTCTTTTGGAGTTATTTGGAGACTTATGGTTCTAGTATGGGGAGCATAAGTGCAATTCCTCTATGGGCTGTGGCTGGACCATACTTGGGAACGCACAGCGATCTGCTACTGTCCAGAAAATGGCTCAAGGGACTCCTCCTCTTGTAAGTTCATCTTACAAGTTTTGTTACCTCGCATGCACAGCCTTTCTTATGATTCGTAGTTTGTCTTGATGAATTTGGGGATTACCAAAACAGCTCCAGACTTTTCTTTTATCATCACAAGAAACAATCATCCTTGCAGTCACCCAAAAATAGCTCCTATTATCTCATTGACTGAGATTGGGAGCTATTCTACGAGGGAACCTGAATGCTGCAATTAGGTTGCAGATGGATGCTGGTTATTGTTTGTCTATAGTGTCACCTTTTTTGAATCATTTGCGTAGTTGTAGCCTTGATATGGTTGCCTTTCCTTCTTATTTATTTATTTATTTGATACTTCGAAGTTGTAACTTTGGTAAGGGGACTAGAATGTCGAACATGGGACCTACGCTATTTGAAATGGTTTAGAGCCAACAATATTTGATAGAGGCCTCAAAAGAAAGGTTAGAGCACTATGAGAATATCAAAATCAAATGATGGTTTGAACCATTTTAAATGTGCTTGTCCAAGATCTACTAAAATATCTCCATGGAACCATCAAGCTCTCTAATTTTTTAGCCTCCTCTTCATTGAGACCTCTACCTCTGCTTTAGGTGTTGGTGGTGAATGAGAGAGAGTATGACGAGAGATTCGAAACTTGCTATTTGGGCGTGAATGTTTTTTCTCATGTAGTATAGCTAGATCTTTTGTTGCTTATCTATCTATGTTTATATGCCTTGACAAATTACTAAGGATGGACAGTAAGGATACACAATGATGTTGTATGATCCAAGCAAGAGTTGCTTGGCATTTTCACTAAACAAGTACTTGCTTGATAAATGAAGATGAGATTTCTAAAACACTTCATGTTATATGTGATAATTTATGCCTTGCAATTTTAGACTGATTTTCATTCCATTGGAGACTCTCTGAATAAAAAAGAAACATTTTCATAAGCAGGAATTTCCATTTCTACGTAGACATTAAAAACTTCCATTTTTTTATATGTATTTTGCTTTTGCTGTTAATAAGGCTTTGCATAGAAGTAGCAAATCTAAGATCTTTCTTTGCATGATCAACTCGTTAGAACCATTGACCAAAAAAACTTACATAGAACCAACAACTTTCAAATAATAGCTTTTAGCTTGTAAATAGGTGCTTTCGTGCTTTATGTGTAACTTCTCAGTCAGAATTCTGCAGTAAAGTGAGACAACTAGTGAATGCTCCATTTAAGTATTCGCTGCGTTGAGGCTTCTTGAACTATGGTTTTGAAAGGAATTTGTTTTGTATCTGGCAAAGAGAAAAGATTGGTACTTGCTGCTACCCCTCTTTCAAATGCTATCAAATGTGGGTGACCAGAAAGGTGACCAGAAAGGGATATATTTCTAGAGATATGGGCAAGCATCAGCTAGGTCAGGCGAGCTTTTTCCAAATTGTGGCCCAACCTGAACACTCAGGTCTAAGACTTTCGGTAGAAGTCCTGGCCTAGCCTGGTACCCAACCGATATTGAAAAGTATCTAATCTTAAGATATTGAATTCGGCAAATGCCGATTTTCAAATGTTTTTAGCTCCACAGTTTATTTGCACAGAAGAAAAATTTTCCTCATTAATGCTATCTGCAAAAATGTTGCAATAGTAGGTAATTAATTGTAGTTTTTTAGGTCCTCTTTCATATATATATATATATATATATATATATATATATATATAGGTTAAGCTTTCTCGAAAGTTTAAAGTTTAACACTTTTGGTTTCCTTGGACAAATGCATTTTTTTTTCCTATCTTACTAAGATCAATTGCTTGATCTGATTAAAACTTTTTCGATAGTTTGACGTAAATTTGGGAATTCAACCCCACCAAGGCTTGAGGAAGGGAAGCGAGGTGTCATTTTTAAGATATTTATTCTTAATAATGAAAACTATTTGACAAAGAAATGGAACGAAGAATATAATAGAAGGATAATTATCATTTTTAATACTATTTCCCACATTGTCATCTCGGTTCATAACTTTTAGCAAAACAATGATTGAATAAAATACTACATAGATTGTTAGGTCGACAAAATGAACCAAAAGATAGGCACAATGACAATCTTCATCATCAACCCCCAATGCGATAGAAAGGGCATGGGTGAGCTCTTGAGGAAGGTCGCAACATGATTGCGTCACCATCGGTCATATTAATCCTTTGCATCTCAACCTTCCTTTCAGCGGACCTCCATTTTGTGTAATTACCAAAAGCTTCCCTATCTCCTCTAGTGTTAATCCTCGTGCCTCTGGTATTATCTTGTAGCACAATACCCACATGATGCTATTAGCAAATTCGTGAACAAGAAAATGATCCCGCCAAAGGTGATCTCCTTGCAAAGCCATAAGAATATTGATGATGATACTGGACCACACCCCTAGATTGATGGCGACACCGATTGCACTCCCCTAAGCATGCACCCTCCGTCGGAAAATTTTAGAACTTCCACATCTATGTGAATGCGGCATCTCGATTAAAGAAGAAAATCGTGTAGAATAGCGTCGAAACAATGCACATGTAAGGTTCTCGTCACCATTTCAACTTCACAAAGGAGACACTCCAAGGCAAACAATGTGAAAAGAATGTCCTGGCAATGACTGATTAGCACCAACGAACGACCAGTCAACCGGATCAAGGAGGAAGATGGGGAAGAGCATACACACTGTCTTTAGAGGTCGATTGTCATGGTACGAGGAGCTTTTTATTAGGGTCGGCGATACTGGCACTCGAGATAATGCGATGGTCTTGAAAAGGGTGTCAATGCTAGAGGCCTGTCCAAAATAGTGTATCCCAACTGTGCAAATCGATATATGCCAAATGGACGGAGGTTCGACAGAAGAAGAGGAACTCCTCCACTCGGTGCTTGTTGGTGACTTCGATTAAAACATAGTCATTGCTCTCCTTAGGGATGTTAGCTACCTTCTTTATATCTTTGAAGTGGAGCTCGGCCTACTCATTCGAGTTGGAGATCATTTTGAAGACCTAGATCGCGTCACCCAAGTGCCTTACATGATGAGCCACCAAGGGGATTTCAGCATAGCTAGAACCACGATAGTGAGCAACTAAGAGGAGACTACTCCAAAACTCGAGCATCACAACGCACCGAGGTGTCAAGTTGGTTGGACTTTAGGGAAGAAATAGTTATTGATGTGGTGAAAAGAAAGGAACAGTTAGTAAATATTTCTTCCCCAAAGTCCACCTTAACCTTGGATGGCGTGCCATGCTCAAATTGGGAGCAGTCTCCTCCAACTTGCTCACTATCATGTCCTACTCATGCTAGAATCGCCTAAGTGCTCATCTCTAGGGTCCCCTAGGCGATGTGATGTGCACTACTCCTTACCCGCTACTGAATTCAAGTCCTCCAAAATGATTTTCAGACTGCAACGAAGAGGCCAAGCTCTACTACATATGATATCAAGAAGGCTGGTTGGCATCCTAAGGTACGCAAGTGGTGCAAGAACCATATTGTCTAGGTCACCAACAGAGCAACGGTGGCCGGGATCTCCTCCTCCTCTATCGGGACTCATCCGTCTAGCACATGATGATATGTGCAGTTGGGATACACTACTTACGGATAGGCCTTTGGCATTGACACCTTCTCCAAGACCCCTCGCATTGTCTCGAATGCCAGCATCGCCGACCTAATAAAAAGCTCTTGCCAACCATGATAGTCAGCCTCATAAAGACAATGTCGTGTGCGTACTCTCTCCATCTTCTCCCTGATATGGTTCGACCGGCGATTGTTAGGTTGTTCAGCATCGGCGGGATGTTCTTCTTGCTCGTGTCCATTGGAGCATCCAATAGTGAAGTCGGAAACAATGACAAGAATATCACCATGTATGTTGTCTCAACGCTATTCTACGCGGTTTTCTTCTCATCGGGATGGCCCCGATCACGTCAAGGTGCAGTTCTGAAATTTTCCCATTAAGGCACGCGCAGGGGAGTGCAATCGGCGTCACCATTAACTAGGGGTGGGAGTGTAGTATCATCATCGATATTCTTTTGGTAGTTCAAGGAGGTCACCTTTGGCAAGATCGTCTTCTTGCTCATGATGGTTTGCAAAGCATCATGTGGGTATTGTTCTACAAGATAATGTTGGAGACACGGGGATTAACACTCGATAAGATAGGGAAAACTTTTGGTAATTATACCAAATGGAGGTCTCCAACATGGGAGGTTGAGTTGCAAAGGATTAATAGGGTGGATAGTGAAGCGATCGTGTCGTGACCTTCCATGAGAGTTCTCCCATGCCCTTTCGATCGCAACGGGGGTTGATAATGAAGATCGATATAGTGCCTATATTTTGGTTGGTTTTGTTGACCTAGCAATCTATGTAGTATTTTATTTAGTCATTGTTTTGCAAAAAGTTATGTACCAAGATGAAAACGTGGGGAATAGTTTTAAAAATAGTAATTATCTTTTTGTTCTATTCTTCCATTTTTCTCTCAAAAGAGTTTTCATTATTAAACATAACCACCTTAACAATCAACCCTCACTTCCTTGCCTCAAGCCTTGGGGTGGTTGAATTCCCAAATTTAGTTCAAACTACTGAAAAAGTTTTAATCAAGTCAAGAAGTTGATCTTAGTAAGAAAGGAAAAAAAATGCATTTATCAAAAGGAAACCAGAAATGCTAAACTTAACATTTTTTAGAAAGCTTAACCTATATATATGAAAGAGGTCGTAGAAGGCTACAATTAATCACTTGACATTGTAATACTTTTGCAGATAGCATTAATCATGAAAACTTTTCTTTTGAGCAATTAAACAATGGAGCTAAAAACATTTGAAAATAGTGATATGCCGAATTTAGTGTTTCAGAGTTAGATACTTTTCAAAGGCAATTAGGCTAGGCTAGGGACTCCATCGAAAGTCTCAAACCTGAGTGTTTGGGCATGGCCCCAATTTTGGCAAAAGCCCACCTGGCCCAGCCTATAGTTGCCCCTATCTCTAGAAATATATCCCTTTCTCGTCACCCAAACTTGATAAAGTGGTAGCAGCAAATAGCAATCTTTTCTCTTTGTCAGTAACAAAATAAATTCCTTTTAAAATCAAGAGTTCAAGAAGCCTCAACACAATGAATAGTTCAAAATCCCAATGCAGCATGCACCGATTGTCTCACTCCACTACAGTATTCCGATTGAGATGTTACACAAAAAGCACAAAAGTACCTATCTACAAGTGGAAACCTCTGTTTTGAAAGTTTTTGGTACTGAGTAATTTTTTTTTATGGTTCTAACTAGTTGATCATGCAAAGAAAGAACTTAGAATTGCTACTTCTCTACACAGCCTTATTAACAGCAAAAGAAAAGTACATATAAAAATTAATTTTTAAACATCTACAGAGAAATGGAAATCCTTGCTTATGTATCTACATCTTTTATTGAGAGAGTCGTCAATGGAATGAAAATCAGTATAAAATTATGAAGCATATATTATTACATATAACACAAGTGCTTTAGAAATCGCCTCTTCATTTATTGAGCAAGTACTTGTTTAGTGGAAATGCCAATGAAGAGAAGGCTAACAAAAATAGGGAGCTTGATGGTTCCATGGAGATATTTTAGGAGATCTTGGACAAGCACATGCTTGCCTAATTTATGTGGCATGTTTTTTTTTTATATTAATACCATGAAAAATCTCAAATTGATACACTGGTAACAAATTTACCCCAAACTAATTTCTTGACCACCAAAAATCCTAAACTAGTACATTTGTCGCAAATTTACCATCTATTAGTTTCTATTAAATTTTACAATCAAATTGCTGAGTTAGATGATATGCGACAATTGACGGGCATAACAATTTGGATTTTTACTCTCTATTTGTCACAATTATACCAATTTAAAAAAATTTTGTGGTATTAACTCAATTTAGCAGAACTAACGGAGGGTAAATTTATCGTAGTTGTACCGATTTGGGATTTTTTTATGGTAAAAAATTAATTTGAGTCAATTTATTACAAGTGTACCAGTTTGAAATTTTTGTCATAAAAAAATTAGTTTGGGGTAAATTTGTCACATGTGTACCAAATAAGATTTTTTGTGGAGTTAACCCTCTTTTTTTTTTTCATTACGTCGTTTCAGTGGTTCAGGTTTTCTTCAATACCGGCAACGTCCTTGGCCTCATTAGTAACCCCAATGTCCAGTGATTGGATCTTAAGACCTAACCATATCATATGTACCCACAAAATTCGATCACCTCTTCGTAACTGTTTCTACAATGCATGGAAATGAAGGTACCAAAATAAATGCTTCTTTTTTCGGAAGTTTTCTCATTGCTATGAGGAGTCATTTCAAGCATTTTTTTGGCAAAATCGTACTTTCTTTTTGCCTGTGCAAAAAGAGCTGTAATTGGATTAGTCACTTTCATTACAGCAACATCCAAAAAACATGCACTTGCGTTGTGCGCGTAGTTCGTGACTCATCGAAATGTTCGGTTTCTCAATTACGTATAGGTCATCACATCATGGACCAAAAGACCTAGATCTAGTAAATGAAGACGGCACTAAAAACATGCATACTGTATCATCTAACCAAATTCGTCAACGTGCTTGATGATTATGCACCAATTGTTTCAAATATCGTCCATCTCACACTTAACTAAAAGAGGGGAAGAGAAAAGAAGGCCATCGACTTGTGCTCATGTTGAAGAAATACACGGCAGCATGTCTACAGGCGTGACAGTTGCTTCAGTTACATTCATGGATAGAATGATACGTCAAGAGGAAAACGAGCACCATAACATGTAACAGAAAATAGTTTATCATCAAGGAAGGTAAAGTACAGAAGTTCACAAAACGGCAAAAGGGCCATGTCCTTCCTGGTTTATTTCCCGCCAGGCAAGAGAAAAGGTAGATTCTCCAATTATGTATCGTGAGCCATTCTCTTCTGACTAGAAATAATAAATCCAAGACATAACATGAGAATGAGGAAGGGTTGCGAATGTGAAACCGGTTCCTACTAGTTTCTCTGCTTTCAGAAAGGAAAAGAGTCGTGCCTCGGTGTAACTTGAGTGAAAATAGCTACCTCGAGAACAAAACTGTCTTCCATCCATTCTGCGTCATGTGTGCTTTTGAGATCCCAAGACTTCAGTAGATTGCCCATCCAGACTCCATCGTTCCAGTCTCCAGAGGCCTGGTCCCAGACAGAGATGAGGTCGAGTAGAACTAGCCGAGCTTGGTAAGAAGCTTGTCGATCAGTTCACCGACTAAGAAAGAGAGTCTTCATGCCATGAACCCCATAATGTTCTAGTATAGCACTGTCTTGAAGTAAGTTTTTGGTGGCTTCCTAACATGGGCTTTCCCTATGGCAAGTAGGAATATGCAAAATGGAGAAGCGCCCGCAACGGCGGCAAGCTTGTAATCCCTATTGTCACTCTCTCTGAATGAGAATGCGTATGTGATCGGAGCCCCGCAGCCAAAGAGTATGAAGGATAAAATGGCTCCCATTGCGTGCAGGGGAAAGTGCTGTCTCTTTCCTAGTACCTCTTGGTACCGGTCTACCTGCTCGGTACCTTGACTGGCTTGCTCATTCTTCAACTCTCAAGTCCTGTTTGGACGAAGTTTCTATTGGCAAAGGAATTTTAGTGAACTTTAAAGAAACCAGTCAGGTCATAACTATTATGTGGGAACCTGACATAGATAAAAGAGAAGTCCTCAAAGCAAATTAGCCAATCCCAAACCTAAGGCGTTCACTGCATTCGTATATGAAATAGTTAGAGAACGACAAGAATCCTTGAGAACCGAAATGCAGTGAACGTAATCATAGCAGAACAATTTAAAAGTAAAGTAAACGTAGAAACACAGTCTAACAGTACGGTTAGGCAACAAAGAATAAAAAACACAGGTTTGAACCAAACAAAAAACTTTCACAAGGACGTTGAAAACTTGTAGGGCAATAAGTAATCAAATCAGTAATTTCGATCAGTGAAATCAAGCATCATATGTCTGCAGCTTTTCACACTAAAGCTCCGTTTGTTTTTACGAAAATGTGGCCTTTCTGCAAAACGTTTTCCGGAAAGTTGTTTTTTAGGAAAATGAAGATGTTTTCTAGTGTTTGGCTGAAATATGAAAATGAACCAGAAAATATTTTTGGTTGTTTGGCTAAAATCTGAAAATGGTGATTAGGCATTTGATTTGTTTGTTTTGCAAACAAACCTCAACAAGAATCGAATTAACCGACTTATGGTTTCTGATTCAAAAATACCAACAAGAAAGAAAGGCACGTGTTAAATACAAGGTCAAGTTGTTGACTCGTAGATTTTTTTTTTTTTTGGTCAGATTGACTTGCAGATTAGACTGCTGCAAACTGGCGAATAAGTCTATTTTTTGACTTGGCCCAAAAGTAAATTTCTCATATCTGTTAATAACATTTCATACGATCGATAAAAATATCAATGAGAACAGAACAAGGTGACATGCATGATTGGAAAATCAATGGAGATTCGATCAAGATTACAGCGATTTGTTTCCTTACTACATTGATTATTCTCCTCATTAAATAAACGTAGTTTGAAAAATTCAAAAAAAAATATGGAACTTACTTGTTCCTCATAAACAGCCTTCCTATGGCGCCCATGCAACCCGAGCTTGATAGCAACGCGTGCAAGCTTCTTAGTGTCCACATTGCCCGCTCAGAGCCGGGTCAGTGACCCGCGTTCCAAGTCCGGATGTAGGAACATTAGTTCCTTAGCGAACCACAAATTGAGCACTGAGTCGTCGATGTACTCCAGCCTCTCGTAGCAAAACATCTTGTCCATGAACATATAATGAGTGATAGCTTCTTGAAGCAATTTTTTTATTTTTGGACTTGCATCGCAAGATCTCTTCGACGTCATCAAGACTAGGTTAGCTCTCGCACGAGTCGATTCGGGTTTAGAACTGCCTTTTTCTGGTGTATGTCGATTGTCGAGCTCTCCCGATTCAATGATAAGCGCTGCCTCTTCTCCTTTTCCCTCGTGATCAGAAAGTGTTTCTTATTCTATTGAAGCTTCCATGGTGAACAAAATCAGTTCATCAAAAAAACCCCAAAACTTGAAATGAGGAAGAGGATTGCGCTAACTTGTGCATGTTATACAAAGAGATTGTTGGGCGAACGAACTGTTTGATTACAGCCAACTAAGATATTTTCACACTAAGATCGTCCTGCATAGCTAGAAGTCTGTTCACTTGGCAATGCACAACGGCAGATGAATTAGAAACTGTTCTTCTAATTTCTCCCTGTCATTGATGCGGACCGAAGATTTTTGTTCCTGTGGCATTCCTAGTATGGACTATTTTGGTACCAAGAATAAAATTGAAAAGCTAGTCAGCAAAGAAAGTGATCCAAGGCGATGTCAGTAAAACAATGTACAGGACTACGTTGTAAGTCTCGAAACATGGTCCCTCGTGAGCTTGACCCAATTCATGTCAGACAACGAACATACAAAGTTTTGTTATAAGCCTTGAGACATAAACCTCATAAGCTCGACTTTAAATATTAATGTTATCTTAAATGGGTAACGTGGGTGCTCAAAACCCTCTAGGGAAGCGAGAAAGAACGTCGGCGCCTTGCTATGCTAGATCGAGATTCCAATTCCACTTCATAATAATTAGAACTCATTAGTTTGTTTCAAGACTCACCTAAATTACGGCACTCCCTATATCACATATTCGAATATTTAAGTTGATTTGTAGCCTAAACCGTTTCTTTTTTATTTAATGTATCTTGAGAATGATGACTAAATTGTGAATTGAACCTGCATCTAGGTAATATTGAACTAATTATTTCAATTAAAGATTAAGTCTATGACTAACTCTAATTTAGAATCTAAATCCTATTTGTGGAGTTCTAAAGTGATTAGAAGGATTAAGTAAAGATCGACTTGTACTAAGCAAAGTCCGCAAAGCCGTAAATGGATCTTACTTAACAATGTTAACATTCTCCAAATTAAATGCCCCCACCTAATTACCCTCCGGTACATATTCAGATGAGCGACCAAACGAGTAATTGAACAAGTAATCATATTCAGCATCTTTCAATTGGCAAACATATCAATCAAGGAATGTCAAAGTCAATTAGTCAACTTTGCAAGTACACTTTTCTGTTTTACCCCTGTCTATCTAATTTAACTTTAGAACATAGACTGACCAAATGACATTTAAATGGGGTGCTTGACACATGCTTAAAAACTTTAGGAAGTCTAATTTTCAACTTTTTGCAATTCTTCCCCCCTAAAAAACATAATTTGCAATTTATCCCCTAATATCCACTTTTCTCCTCAACAAACCCAGTTTTTGCAGAGTTCGGCAAACACAGCAAATCAACTCAACATGTCACCACAATTTCCAGTCTAAAATTTTAAGATGTGCTCTGCAACTTCACCGTTTATCAAATTTAACTATGAAATACGCTTGTTGCCCAACAGTTAGACTGTTTTCGAATTCTAGACCGATTTTGACTCCGATCATGAAACCTGATGAAATTTTCCAGTTTAGAAAATCAAAATATCCTTTAAAACTTGTTAGTTTATGACTTCTCAAAATACAATCATCTCCAGAGCGCTCTTTAAAAAAATTGTCCAAGTGTTTTTTGGAAAAAGAAAAATGAGTTAACTCCGATTTCAATGAAATTTGAACAACTGGAAACTTATGGATATGACTTTTTTCAATTTTGAGCTTAAGATTTTAAAAAATTTAAATTTTTAAAGGAGATTCAACTGGCAATCCTAGTTTCCGGATTTTGTTCCTAAATTTCGGCCAAGTGTTGACCCACCAATCTCTCTAGTCTCTCTTTCTCTCCTCTAACCGTTTCCAGTTCTTGGCTTCTCATCTTTCCCTCGAGGTTGAACGTCACAAGCTACCATCCGTAATCTTCTCGCGATGGAGTTGGATCATCCTATTCGCCTCTGTTTGCATCGACGGGTGGCATACTCACTCGAGGAATTCATTCTCGAAATCTGGTCACATATATGTTCATAACAGCTTCAAATCATGATTGATAAGTTTCGATCCATCCATTTCAGTCTTATTTCCTGTGATTTCAGAATGTCTGGCCGAGAGTAACTCAAATTTTCCCCGTGCTTTTGTCCCATGTACCTGCGTCTGCAAATATGTATCCTGGTCCTGTGCGATGGTTGCTGCCGGCGGGGAAATAACTCGAAATGGATGGTGCGAGCGTTAATATCTCCTCCTGGTTTGTCTACCGCCTTTTACTCTATCAACTTATTTCGGTTGTGACATTGTGTATCAGTTTGTGAACGTTCGGTTTTGGCAATGATCTTTGAATTATGTCCCTCCTTTATCAGTTTGTTCTTATTTAAATGATTCTTGAAATTTAGCAAGTCTTTGCTTTTAATTTGTGTGATGCAGACCTCTTATGTGCGATGCTTATGCCATTCCTAGAAGCTTCAAGGGTGATGTCTAAATGAACTTACACTCTTTGGTTTCATTCGTCACGATCTCGTGTTGTATTCTCAATCAAATTGGCGCTCACTAGATTGGGACTTTTTTAATTGTATTGCGGGGTATGAAACAGAAATATCGGTAGTAGAAATGTCGAATGTACCTGTAGAAACACCTAAGCTGAGAGAGTATGCACATAATAAGATTGGCTAGAGTAGGTATTCCGCAAAATTAAAATAGAGAACAAATAGCACTAGAATAGCTATACCACAGTTTGGCTCGTATAAAAACTATTTGAAGACCATGTTTGGCTTGCAAGATTTAGAAAAGAATAATCCAAGTAGTTTTCATCAATATGATTAAAGCCCAGTGCCTGTACTGTTACCGTAATTCCTAATTTTTTTACTTTAAAAGCTATGAACTTAAAAAGAACTACCCACCCATCGGTGGCCCAGTTGGTAGGTGGGCTTGGGAATTTGCATTCACAAGCATTAGGTCTTGGGTTCAAATCCCCTGTTAGACATCGGTGATTTAAGTGGAGGGTCGTGGAGGTGGGTTACTGCGCTAGCCCCCGTGAGGACTAATCGTGCTTCACTGCTGGTTTGAATGCAAGCTCGTCAGCCGTGCGGACATCTCGATTATAAAAAGAAAAAAAACTTAAAAAGAACTTGTTTGTACACTACAAAAAAACAAGGTTTTAGCAACGTCGTTTGCCACGAAAATATTTGGCGAGATTCGTTTTCGTCGCTAATTCGGCGTCGCAAAATTTAGCGACGAAAAATTTCATTTTCGTCGATAAATTGTAACGAATAATATTCGTCGCAAAATTGGTCGCCAAATTTGCGACAAAATGGAATTTTCGTCGCTAAATTTTGTGATGCCGAATCAGCGACGAAATTTTTTTCGTCGCAAAATTTGTCGCAACTTGATTTAGCTACAAATACTATTCGTCGCAAAATTCGTTTCAAATTACTATTCGTCGTTAATTTGCCACAAATAGTATTCGTCGCAAAATTCGTTGATAAATTTTAGCAACGAATTTTGCGACGAATTTTTGAATAATTTAGCGATGTAAATAGTGACGATATTTTTCTTTTTGCAACGTACTTGCTAATGTCTTTAGCGATGAATTTTGCGACGAACATTGTTCAGGGACGAACTTAGCGACGAATTTTTATTAATTCTTTAGCGATGAATTTTGCGACAAATATTATTCAGGGACAATTTAGCAACGAATTTATATTAATTCTTTAGCAATGGATTTTGTGACAAATATTGTTCAAGGATGAATTTAGCGACGAGATTTTATTAATATATGATTGTTTTTCCATATCGACCAAATATTTGCATCAATGAATATACATAAGGTTATGCTAGCCACATATATGCCAATCTTGGAGTTCAAGCTTGTCGCCCCCACTTTTCTGTTTGAAAGACCCTGCACGAAACATGATAGAAATGCAAAGTTAATAAGCAGCAATGTTCTTTCAAAAGAGTCCTAAAATAGCCTTCTTGACGAGCATAGGCCATGCTATTACCTCAATTAAGCTTTGAGTTATTTACTCATAGCCCGTCGCGTATTCCTCAGTCAAATTCTCAACATATAACCCATTCTTCAAGTCATCATGTATCTGAAAATAGGGGCAAGCCACAAAATAACACAAACTTAGAAGGACTAGGTATAGAGAGAAATGTTGATCACCGGGACAAACCTACACTTAGTATGGAAAAAAAGTAATGCACCTTAAGGTTTCGCTGGATTGGATCGAGTAAGTCCCCTATTTGTCCGTTTTAAAATGCATTGGAAAAGAAGAAGAAGACTTTAGCTAGATATAGGTGAAGCAGAATATTGCAACTAATGCTCAAATAATCAGACGGAGGCTACCTCCAGAAAAGAACAGCAGCATTGATAGTTGGCTAGTTTACCTTCAGAATTCCCTTGCTCCTGTATCAAGTCATGAAATCCTTTAGAAAAAGACCAACAATCTTAGATATTTAACTCCAAAACACCACAATATAGGAATGTTAGTATGACCACCGGCACGATTAAGCTCTACTATTCAGACATAGCCAACATTAGCGACAGCAAAGCAAACGTTCATGGACAAAATTGAGCAAAAGCACTTAAAACTGCTCGAAAGTGGGGAGCAAAACTGCAAAAAAAAATCACAACACACTGCTAGAATCTGGACTCCAGTACCGTAGTCGATGGCTGTGGTTGGACGGCGCTTCTTGACCTTCAAATAGGGCGATTTCACTCGGTTCCCAAGCTTTGGAGAAGGTACAATGGCATCGGAGTCCCAAATGTTGGGATGGAGCGGAGGCGTGTTTTTTGCACCAGATTTGGGGATTTTGGAGTTCCTGAGAGATGTTTTGTGCTTGGTAGAAATGAATCTGGAGAGGAGGCTCCGTATAGAACAGACCGATAAGCTCCCTTTGGATCCATTCTCAGAGATCGCTGGGCTATTGCTAGACTTTAATGTTGGAGAAGCAAAATGTGTCCGCTTGAGAGTGGGGGGAGGAGAGATCGCGATTCAAAATGTTAGAAAGGGAGGAAGAGAGACGAGCGAGGTGAATCTTGCCGGAAGAAGACGAGAGAGGAGCACCCATTTGCGAGCTCTGATGAAGACAGCGAACGGCGGGCTTGTCCGAGCATGGTTTTGGCTCGAGAGTGCGAAAGTTCAAATTTTGAAGAGCGAAGATGGACGATTTAGAGGATGAGAATGAAGAGTGAGGAAGAGAGACGGCGGATCTGGACAGGTAAGGAGAGAATGCTACGAATGTTGAGAAGACGAGAGACTCCATCCTCAAAACAGATGAGGAGAGAGAGAGAGAGGGACAGAGACGGATTTTGGTTTAAGCGAAGATGGACGATTTCTAACGATTTTTTGTTCAGGCTAATTAGCGACGAATTTCCACATTCGTCACTAAATTTGGGCTAATTAGCGACAAATTTGGAAATTCGTCGCTAATTTTGCGATGGATTTCCAAATTCGTCACTAATTTTGCTACGAATTTCCAAATTCGTCGCTAATTTTATTTGGGCTAATTAGCGACGAATTTGGAAATTCGTCGCTAATTTTGCTACGAATTTCTAAATTCGTCGCTAATTTTCTGACGATTAGCTATTGCTACGAATTTCCAAATTCGTCGCTAATTTTGTTTGGGCTAATCAGCGACAAATTTGGAAATTCGTCGCTAATTTTGCGATGGATTTCCAAATTCGTCACTAATTTTGCTACGAATTTCCAAATTCGTCACTAATTTTGTTTGGGCTAATTAGCGACGAATTTGGAAATTCGTCGCTAACTTTGACGAATTTGGAATCCATCGCAAATTTTCGACGAATTTCCAATTTGTCGCTAATTTGCGACGAATTTCCGAATTCGTCGCTAATTGCAATTTCTAATCGTCGCTAATTTTGCGACGAATTTAGAAATTCGTCGCTAATTTAGCGACGAATTTCCAAATTCGTCGCTATTTTAGCCCTAATAAAATTAGCCCGAATTTGGAAACGTAGCAGAAATTAGTGACGAATGGAAATCCATGGCAAAATTAGCGACGATTTCCAAATTTGTCGCTAATTAGCCCAAGTTTAGTTTTAATGTTGAAATGGTTTTTCTTTATCCTGGGCAATGAGTCGATGTATTGGGGGTCTTCGAATTTATAAAATTTTTCTCTGTCCTCTTCTCTCTTTCCTCATCTGTTTGAGGATGGAGTCTCTCGTCTTCTGAACATTTAGCATTCTCTCCTAAAGTCCAGATCCGCCGTCCTTTCCTCACTTTCATTTCATCCTCTAAATCGTCCATCTTCGCTCTTCAAAATTGAACTTTCACTCTCGAGCCAAAATCTGCTCGGACAAGGCCGCCGTTCGCTGTCTTCATCAGAGCTCGCAAATGGTGCTTTCTCTCGTCTTCTTCCGGCAAGATTCACCTTCGTCTCTAATTAGCGACCTTTAACATTTTCGCTAATCGCGATCTCTCCTCCCCCCTAATTAGCGGAAAATTTTCGTCCCAACATTCGTCGCAATAGCGACGATCTCTAAATGGTCCAAAGGGAGCTTATCGGTCTTTTCTATACGGAGCCTCCTCTCCACGATTTTTCGACCAAGCACAAAACATCTCTCAGGAACTCAAATCTCAAATTGGTGCAAAAACACGCCTCCGCTAATATCCCTTATTTTTGGGTAGTAACCGCGGTGTACATTTGCATAATTTTAGAAAGTTAAGAAACCGATTTGCAAATACCTGTTGGTTGGGGGAGCAGTTGTGGTGGCATCTGATGGAGCCGGCTGTGGAAGGTGGCTGGTGTTTGGTTCTAGCAGTGAAGTTGTGATTTTTTTTTTGCGGTTTTGCTGTGTGTTTGTGCAGTTTTAAGGGGTTTTGGCCAATTGGTGCCAAAGTTTTCCAACTAGAATGTTGGCCATTCGAATAGTTGGCTTAATCGTGTTGGTGGTCCAAACTAACTTCAAAGTGTGGTGTTTTCGGGTTCAAGCTCTAAGATTGTTGATCTTTTTCTAAAGGTTTCAACTTGGTCAGGAGCTGGGGAGTTCTCCGGTAAATAGCCAACTATCAATCTGCTGTTCATTCTTTATAAAATCTCTTTCTTTTGTTTGGTCATTAGCTTGGAATATTCTGCTTCACCTAATCTAGGAAAGTCTTCTTCTTCTTTTCCAATGCATTTTAAAACTAACAAATAGGGGACTTCTCTTCCTTTGTTGCTTTGCTCTTAAGGTGCATTCCTTAGTTTTCCAAACTAAGTGTATTGCAAGTCATGTTGATCCACATTTCTCTTATACCTAGTCCTTCTAAGTTTTGTTATTTTGTGGCTTGCCCCTTTTTCATATACATGATGACTTGAAGAATGGGTTTATGTTGAGAATTTGACTGAGGAATACGCGACGGGCTATGAGTAAATAACTCAAAGCTTAATTGAGGTAATAGCATGGCCTATGCTCGTCAAGAAGGCTATTTAGGACTCTTTTGAAAGAACATTGCTGCTTATTAACTTTGCATTTCTATCATGTTTCGTGCAGGGTCTTTCAAACAGAAAAGTGGGGGCGACAAGCTTGAACTCCAAGATTGGCATATATGTGGCTAGCATAACCTTATGTATATTCATTGATGCAAATATTTGGTCGATATGGAAAAACAATCATATATTAATAAAATCTCGTCGCTAAATTCATCCTTGAACAATATTTGTCACAAAATCCATTGCTAAAGAATTAATATAAATTCGTTGCTAAATTGTCCCTGAATAATATTTGTCGCAAAATTCATCGCTAAAGAATTAATAAAAATTCGTCGCTAGTTCGTCCCTGAACAATGTTCGTCGCAAAATTCATCGCTAAAGACATTAGCAAGTACGTTGCAAAAGAAAAATATCGTCACTATTTACATCGCTAAATTATTCAAAAATTCGTCGCAAAATTCGTTGCTAAAATTTATCAACGAATTTTGCGACGAATACTATTTGTGGCAAATTAACGACGAATAGTAATTTGAAACGAATTTTGCGACGAATAGTATTTGTAGCTAAATCAAGTTGCGACAAATTTTGCGACGAAAAAAATTTCGTCGCTGATTCGGCATCACAAAATTTAGCGACGAAAAATTCCATTTTTGTCGCAAATTTGGCGACCAATTTTGCGACGAATATTATTCGTTACAATTTATCGACGAAAATGAAATTTTTCGTCGCTAAATTTTGCGACGCCGAATTAGCGACGAAAACGAATCTCGCCAAATATTTTCGTGGCAAACGACGTTGCTAAAACCTTGTTTTTTTGTAGTGTACAAACAAGTTCTTTTTAAGTTTTTTTTCTTTTTATAATCGAGATGTCCGCACGGCTGACGAGCTTGCATTCAAACCAGCAGTGAAGCACGATTAGTCCTCACGGGGGCTAGCGCAGTAACCCACCTCCACGACCCTCCACTTAAATCACCGATGTCTAACAGGGGATTTGAACCCAAGACCTAATGCTTGTGAATGCAAATTCCCAAGCCCACCTACCAACTGGGCCACCGATGGGTGGGTAGTTCTTTTTAAGTTCATAGCTTTTAAAGTAAAAAAATTAGGAATTACGGTAACAGTACAGGCACTGGGCTTTAATCATATTGATGAAAACTACTTGGATTATTCCTTTTCTAAATCTTGCAAGCCAAACATGGTCTTCAAATAGTTTTTATACGAGCCAAACTGTGGTATAGCTATTCTAGTGCTATTTGTTCTCTATTTTAATTTTGCGGAATACCTACTCTAGCCAATCTTATTATGTGCATACTCTCTCAGCTTAGGTGTTTCTACAGGTACATTCGACATTTCTACTACCCGATATTTCTGTTTCATACCCCGCAATACAATTAAAAAAGTCCCAATCTAGTGAGCGCCAATTTGATTGAGAATACAACACGAGATCGTGACGAATGAAACCAAAGAGTGTAAGTTCATTTAGACATCACCCTTGAAGCTTTCTAGGAATGGCATAAGCATCGCACATAAGAGGTCTGCATCACACAAATTAAAAGCAAAGACTTGCTAAATTTCAAGAATCATTTAAATAAGAACAAACTGATAAAGGAGGGACATAATTCAAAGATCATTGCCAAAACCGAACGTTCACAAACTGATACACAATGTCACAACCGAAATAAGTTGATAGAGTAAAAGGCGGTAGACAAACCAGGAGGAGATATTAACGCTCGCACCATCCATTTCGAGTTATTTCCCCGCCGGCAGCAACCATCGCACAGGACCAGGATACATATTTGCAGACGCAGGTACATGGGACAAAAGCACGGGAAAATTTGAGTTACTCTCGGCCAGACATTCTGAAATCACAGGAATAAGACTGAAATGGATGGATCGAAACTTATCAATCATGATTTGAAGCTGTTATGAACATATATGTGACCAGATTTCGAGAATGAATTCCTCGAGTGAGTATGCCACCCGTCGATGCAAACAGAGGCGAATAGGATGATCCAACTCCATCGCGAGAAGATTACGGATGGTAGCTTGTGACGTTCAACCTCGAGGGAAAGATGAGAAGCCAAGACTGGAAACGGTTAGAGAGAGAAAGAGAGACTAGAGAGATTGGTGGGTCAACACTTGGCCGAAATTTAGGAACAAAATCCGGAAACTAGGATTGCCAGTTGAATCTCCTTTAAAAATTTAAATTTTTTAAATCTTAAGCTCAAAATTGAAAAAGTCATATCCATAAGTTTCCAGTTGTTCAAATTTCATTGAAATCGGAGTTAACTCATTTTTCTTTTTCCAAAAAACACTTGGACAATTTTTTTAAAGAGCGCTCTGGAGATGATTGTATTTTGAGAAGTCATAAACTAACAAGTTTTAAAGGATATTTTGATTTTCTAACTGGAAAATTTCATCAGGTTTCATGATCGGAGTCAAAATCGGTCTAGAATTCGAAAACAGTCTAACTGTTTGGGCAACAAGCGTATTTCATAGTTAAATTTGATAAACGGTGAAGTTGCAGAGCACATCTTAAAATTTTAGACTGGAAATTGTGGTGACATGTTGAGTTGATTTGCTGTGTTTGCCGAACTCTGCAAAAACTGGGTTTGTTGAGGAGAAAAGTGGATATTAGGGGATAAATTGCAAATTATGTTTTTAGGGGGGAAGAATTGCAAAAGTTGAAAATTAGACTTCCTAAAGTTTTTAAGCATGTGTCAAGCACCCCATTTAAATGTCATTTGGTCAGTCTATGTTCTAAAGTTAAATTAGATAGACAGGGGTAAAACAGAAAAGTGTACTTGCAAAGTTGACTAATTGACTTTGACATTCCTTGATTGATATGTTTGCCAATTGAAAGATGCTGAATATGATTACTTGTTCAATTACTCGTTTGGTCGCTCATCTGAATATGTACCGGAGGGTAATTAGGTGGGGGCATTTAATTTGGAGAATGTTAACATTGTTAAGTAAGATCCATTTACGGCTTTGCGGACTTTGCTTAGTACAAGTCGATCTTTACTTAATCCTTCTAATCACTTTAGAACTCCACAAATAGGATTTAGATTCTAAATTAGAGTTAGTCATAGACTTAATCTTTAATTGAAATAATTAGTTCAATATTACCTAGATGCAGGTTCAATTCACAATTTAGTCATCATTCTCAAGATACATTAAATAAAAAAGAAACGGTTTAGGCTACAAATCAACTTAATATTCGAATATGTGATATAGGGAGTGCCGTAATTTAGGTGAGTCTTGAAACAAACTAATGAGTTCTAATTATTATGAAGTGGAATTGGAATCTCGATCTAGCATAGCAAGGCGCCGACGTTCTTTCTCGCTTCCCTAGAGGGTTTTGAGCACCCACGTTACCCATTTAAGATAACATTAATATTTAAAGTCGAGCTTATGAGGTTTATGTCTCAAGGCTTATAACAAAACTTTGTATGTTCGTTGTCTGACATGAATTGGGTCAAGCTCACGAGGGACCATGTTTCGAGACTTACAACGTAGTCCTGTACATTGTTTTACTGACATCGCCTTGGATCACTTTCTTTGCTGACTAGCTTTTCAATTTTATTCTTGGTACCAAAATAGTCCATACTAGGAATGCCACAGGAACAAAAATCTTCGGTCCGCATCAATGACAGGGAGAAATTAGAAGAACAGTTTCTAATTCATCTGCCGTTGTGCATTGCCAAGTGAACAGACTTCTAGCTATGCAGGACGATCTTAGTGTGAAAATATCTTAGTTGGCTGTAATCAAACAGTTCGTTCGCCCAACAATCTCTTTGTATAACATGCACAAGTTAGCGCAATCCTCTTCCTCATTTCAAGTTTTGGGTTTTTTTGATGAACTGATTTTGTTCACCATGGAAGCTTCAATAGAATAAGAAACACTTTCTGATCACGAGGGAAAAGGAGAAGAGGCAGCGCTTATCATTGAATCGGGAGAGCTCGACAATCGACATACACCAGAAAAAGGCAGTTCTAAACCCGAATCGACTCGTGCGAGAGCTAACCTAGTCTTGATGACGTCGAAGAGATCTTGCGATGCAAGTCCAAAAATAAAAAATTGCTTCAAGAAGCTATCACTCATTATATGTTCATGGACAAGATGTTTTGCTACGAGAGGCTGGAGTACATCGACGACTCAGTGCTCAATTTGTGGTTCGCTAAGGAACTAATGTTCCTACATCCGGACTTGGAACGCGGGTCACTGACCCGGCTCTGAGCGGGCAATGTGGACACTAAGAAGCTTGCACGCGTTGCTATCAAGCTCGGGTTGCATGGGCGCCATAGGAAGGCTGTTTATGAGGAACAAGTAAGTTCCATATTTTTTTTTTGAATTTTTCAAACTACGTTTATTTAATGAGGAGAATAATCAATGTAGTAAGGAAACAAATCGCTGTAATCTTGATCGAATCTCCATTGATTTTCCAATCATGCATGTCACCTTGTTCTGTTCTCATTGATATTTTTATCGATCGTATGAAATGTTATTAACAGATATGAGAAATTTACTTTTGGGCCAAGTCAAAAAATAGACTTATTCGCCAGTTTGCAGCAGTCTAATCTGCAAGTCAATCTGACCAAAAAAAAAAAAAATCTACGAGTCAACAACTTGACCTTGTATTTAACACGTGCCTTTCTTTCTTGTTGGTATTTTTGAATCAGAAACCATAAGTCGGTTAATTCGATTCTTGTTGAGGTTTGTTTGCAAAACAAACAAATCAAATGCCTAATCACCATTTTCAGATTTTAGCCAAACAACCAAAAATATTTTCTGGTTCATTTTCATATTTCAGCCAAACACTAGAAAACATCTTCATTTTCCTAAAAAACAACTTTCCGGAAAACGTTTTGCAGAAAGGCCACATTTTCGTAAAAACAAACGGAGCTTTAGTGTGAAAAGCTGCAGACATATGATGCTTGATTTCACTGATCGAAATTACTGATTTGATTACTTATTGCCCTACAAGTTTTCAACGTCCTTGTGAAAGTTTTTTGTTTGGTTCAAACCTGTGTTTTTTATTCTTTGTTGCCTAACCGTACTGTTAGACTGTGTTTCTACGTTTACTTTACTTTTAAATTGTTCTGCTATGATTACGTTCACTGCATTTCGGTTCTCAAGGATTCTTGTCGTTCTCTAACTATTTCATATACGAATGCAGTGAACGCCTTAGGTTTGGGATTGGCTAATTTGCTTTGAGGACTTCTCTTTTATCTATGTCAGGTTCCCACATAATAGTTATGACCTGACTGGTTTCTTTAAAGTTCACTAAAATTCCTTTGCCAATAGAAACTTCGTCCAAACAGGACTTGAGAGTTGAAGAATGAGCAAGCCAGTCAAGGTACCGAGCAGGTAGACCGGTACCAAGAGGTACTAGGAAAGAGACAGCACTTTCCCCTGCACGCAATGGGAGCCATTTTATCCTTCATACTCTTTGGCTGCGGGGCTCCGAT
>JAGVVM010002764.1:0-13265 GCA_019149425.1 Psidium friedrichsthalianum
AAGCCATTCCTCTTCAGGTTAGTCATCTCAAAAGTAGATAATTTTGGAGCGAGTATCAATCAGAGCGCATTTAGAATATATCCATATATACTGAAATTCAGATTAATTGAGGTGAATTTTAGACTGTACAGTACGAGGCTGTGGTTAAGGAGGGGATTTGAGTTTGAGGGTCTCGTGCGGGGTTTTGATGTACCGATCGGAAGAGGGAGACCCTACCTGTTCCGTCCTATGACTTATGGTAGAGACCCTGTCAATCCCGAGCCGAGCCAGGAGTTGTCTTCTGAGGGGCGCTTGGAGATAGACGGCCATGAGGAGGGTGGTCCGATGGACACTGAGCCTTCCTCCCTGAGTATGAGGAGGAGTTTGACCCAAGGAGTTGCCTTGGCCGTCCGACTAGAGTGACATCGACCAAGAGTAGGCCCTAGGTTGTGGATGCCTGGCTGAGCATAGGATTTTGGACGTATCTTGTAATTCTCTTTGGTGGTCTGTATCCTAATGCTTGATGACATTTATGAATGTACTGGTTGTATTTATTTGACTATGTCCTTTCTTTCCCTACCCATATCGTGTGTGTGCATGTATGGGTTGGAGTTTAGCTTCGCAGGTTGGTGAGTTATGTTTCGAGCATCGTCTGGCGTGATAAAATTTTCCTGGGTCGTCGCTGATTATGGGCTAAGCAGACGTAGACAGATTTGGCGGATGTCGCAAGCCCGTAGGGTTCTAGGCGTGGCATCCCCGTTCGAGTGGTATCAGAGCAAGGTCAGCTCGATAAGAGACTATTCGAGGTTTGGAGTGATAAGGCTGATGATTATGGGTAGTTAGATAGACAGACCCTATGCTTAGGATTAGGAAGGGTAGATCGCATGAATTGATTGCGCATGTGTTTGCTGAGTTGGGTCATTTATCTAGGGTGACTTTAGGCTATATTATCTATTGACTAAGCTGCAGGTGCGTCAGGACCTGAGGTAAGGTTCTCGAGCTTAGCTCTGTTAACAATATTCCTTGAGTGCTGATTGCTTATTGTTGGATGCTAGTTTACCGATTGCTGATTGCTGATTGTGATTGTGCACTTAGTCGGTTGTCGCGCGCTGCTAGACCATCATGCATTGCACGGATTATTGCATTGAAAACAAAATTGATTTAAAAACAAAATTTGTAAAAGTGCATGCATGAACACACCATGTTTTATTAGATTGGGTAACCGTCAGCTTGGTATGGGACGGGTCTGACGGGATGCTACAAATCTAATGAAGCATGGTATGGGACGTGTGGAATGGGGCTCTCTTTTGAAGATGAATAGCTTGGGCCAGCTATCCGCTCCGAGACCGAGGAGGGCGGGAGTGGTTGGCGGGGCGGAAACCTGATCAAGGAGCGGCTCCTGGCAGGCTTCTAGGAGAGTGAGGCAGACAGAGTGGCCTGAGTTATACATTGACAGGGTTGAGTTTAGGCATCTATCGAGTCCAATTGCATAAAAGCTGCAGCGAACTTTACATGCATATTCATGTTAATAGATGCGATGGCTGGCGAAAGCTTGGGTGGTAGTTTAGATTTCTAATTCTGAGAGGAATTATATCAGGTCTGGTGTGAGAAAGATCTATAAGGATGAGCAATAGGGGCAGAAGGCCAAGCGCAGCCGCGTCGAGTTCGTGAGCCCCAGCACCTGAAGGGGACCCTAGATTGAAGAGATGATGAGGGTCCTGACGGAAGTTAGTAATCTAATGAATAGGTAGCTGCAGAAAGAGCTGCTGATATAGCCCAAGTAGCTGAGGGCCGCCTTGGCCGCTGCAAATGGAGGTAATGGGCATGGAAATGGAGGACGTCAGACCCATCATATCGTAGAGCAATCTTGAAGCTACAACCGTCTAAGTTCGATGGAAGTGGAGGGCCTGAAGCAGCCGCCCTTTGGATAAAGCAACTGGAGAAAGCATTCGCCGTCTTAGGATGCTCGGATGAAGAAAAGGTCTCATTGGCGACCTATCAACTCTAGAGTACGGCTGATGATTGGTGAAAGGCCACCCGTGGACGTGTCTTCCCTGAAGGAGTGGAACCGAACTAGGTAGTATCCTGCGCAGCGTTTAATGGGAAGTATTTTTTCGAAGCTGCCCAAAAAAGAAAAATGGAGGAGTTTCTGAAGCTCCGCTAAGGACATATGTCGGTGGACCAATACGAAGGAGAATTCGCAAGGCTGTCCAAGTTTGCACGGAGGCTGATAGAGGACCTGTGGGACAGAGTAAGGAGGTTTCGTGAATGACTGAGGCCAGAGTTAAAGAGTAGGCTGATCGCCTCTGGGCTGAGAGACTATAACGAGATGTATGAAAAAGCTCTGGCGATCGAGCGAGACTTGATGGAGAAGACTACCGCATCTAGATCGCGGTTTGTGCCTAGAAGAGACCACAGGAGTTTTGGCAAGAGGCCAATGCGAGACAGTCGAAGGTTTGTCCCACTAGCTAAGAGGACCCTAGGAAAACCATCATCATCAACAGGTCCAAACTGTTGCGACTACGGCAGAAGGCATGGGACCAACCCCTGCCCGAAGCAGACAGGAGCATGCTTTGGTTACGGGCAGATGGGGCATCAATGGAAAGACTGTCCTAAAAGGGGCCCAAGACCGTAGTTCCAGCAGCAGAGGCCTTAAGCTGTGATCGCCCCTCAAGGCAACCTGAATCGTCCACCTACTCAAGGAAGGGTCTACGCAGTAGCGTGTAAGGAGACTAAGAACGCGCTAGGGGTGATCACAGGTACCATTTCTCTCTATGGTCATACTGCGTATGCCTTGTTTGATCCTGGAGCTTCGCATTCCTTCATGTCTGAGCAATTTGTTGAGCTGTTTGGACTAGAAGTTAGACCCTTGGATGTCATTATGCATGTGGCCAAAGGATAGAGTGATTATCACGTTAGGATGCAGGGGTGTAAGATAGTTTTAGGAGATAGAGAGGAAATAATTGACTTGGCTATCTTACCTATGTTTGACTTTAATGTGATTGTGGGTATGGACTGGTTAGTTAGACATGGGGTCATCATTGACTGTAGTAGGAGTATAATTCAACTAAATCCAGTAGGCTACCCTGGATATGAATTTATGGAAAACCGAGGAGGAACCTGGATCCCTTAGATTTCGTCGCTAGAAGCGACTAGGTTGATAGACCAAGGTTGTCAAGGATTCTTAGCATCAATAACGGACTCGTCTGTTCAGGAGGTGAGATTGGAGGATGTGCCTGCAGTGACGGACTTCCCAGACGTTTTCCCTCAAGAATTGCCTGGCTTGCCACCAGAGCGTGAGGTGGAATTTGTGATTGAGTTGGCACCTAGAACAGAGCGGATCTCTAAAGCATCGTATAGGATGTCATTGTCGGAGTTAAAGGAGTTGAAGGTACAAATGCAAGAGCTACTGGATAAAGGATTTATCCGCCCCGCCATGGGGAGCTCCGGTACTATTCGTCAAGAAGAAAGACGGATCGTTAAGATTGTGTATAGACTACCGACAACTGAATCGGGTGACAATTAAGAATAAATACTCACTGCCAAGGATTGATGATCTATTCGATCAACTTCAAGGAGCGTCCGTGTTCTCCAAGATAGACCTAAGGACAGACTATCACCAACTGAGGATCAAGAAAGAGGATATCCCGAAGACGGCTTTTAGGACTAGATATGGGCATTACGATTACAGTTATGCCATTTGGATTGACGAATGCCTCGGCCGCATTTATGGATATGATGAATCGGGTGTTTAAGGAATTCTTGGATCAGTTTGTGATAGTCTTCATCGACGATATTTTGGTGTACTCGAAGAGCTCGGAGGACCATGAGCGACATTTGGAAACCGTTCTGCGGACCCTGCGAGAACACTCACTGTACGCCAAGTTTAGTAAATGTGAGTTCTGGCTGAGTAAAGTGGTATTTCTTGGACACATAATATCTGGTGATGGAATATCAGTGGATCCAGTAAAGATTGAGGCCGTGGAGAAGTGGCCGAGGCCTACGACAGTGACAGAGGTGCGAAGTTTCCTTGGATTGGCTGGATATTATAGGCCCTTAGTGGAAAGATTCTCTGCGATAGATGCTCCATTGACTCGTTTGTTGAAGAAAGAGTCAAAGTTTGAATGGACCACGAAGTGTGAGGAGAGCTTTCAAGAGCTAAAGAATAGATTGATTACCGCACCAGTATTGAAAATTCCATCAGGACCTGGAGGATTTGAGATTTATAGTGATGCGTCGCTAAGAGGATTGTGATGTATCTTGATGCAACATGGACGGGTGGTATCTTATGCATCTCGACAGCTGAGGCCGCATGAGATGAATTATCCGACGCATGACTTGGAGTCAGCTGCGATAGTGTTCGCATTGAAGATATGGAGACATTATTTGGTGGGTGAGAAATTTCAAATCTATACAGATCACCAGAGTCTGAAGTATTTATTCTCACAGAAGGAGTTAAATATGAGGCAGCGCCGCTAGATGGAATTATTGAAAGATTACGATTGCAATATTCTGTACTATCCTGGGAAGGCGAACAAGGTAGGAGATGCCCTGAATCGAAAGTCGAGCATCGCGCACTTGATGGTTAAGGAATGGACGCTTTTAGAAGGAATAAGGGACTCAGAATTTAAGATCGAGAGAGGAAACCTCTCGAGCCTGATGGCTACCCTACGAGTTGAACCAGAAATTCAGTTGAGGATTAAGGAATTACAACCTATGGACCCTGATCTCTAGAAGGTTGTATATGCTGACGCGGATAAGAGAAAGCCTGAGTTTCAAGTAACCGAGGATGGAGTATTGAAGTTTAAAGGACGTCTATGTGTGTCGAATGATGAGGAGCTAAAAGAAAGGATTTTGTCTGAGGCTCACCGAAGTAATTATAGTATACACCCTGGGAGTACGAAGATGTACCAGAATCTAAGTTAGCACTACTGGTGGAATAGAATGAAAATTGATGTGGCTAAGCATGTGGCCAAGTACTTGACGTGTCAGTAGGTGAAGGCGCAGCATTGTAAGCCTGGGGGACTACTACAACCATTGGAGATTCCAGAGTGGAAGTAGGAGCATGTCACTATGGACTTTGTGACAGGGTTGCCAAGGAGTTAGAGAGGAAACGACTCAATTTGGGTGATAGTCGATAAGCTAACTAAGTCCGCCCACTTCATTGCAGTGCGAAAGGACTTCGCTTTGAAGAAGCTAGCTGAGTTGTATGTAAGACAGATTGTTCGACTGCATGGGGTGCCTGTGACTATTACGTCTGATCGTGACCCTCGCTTCACCGCAACTTTTTGGAAGAGTCTGCAGGGTGCTCTAGGGACGGAACTGAGGTTTAGTATAGCCTATCACCCGCAGACTGATGGTCAATCGAAAAGGACTATACAGACGTTGGAAGATATGTTGAGAGCCTGCGTAATAGACTTCAAAGGTGGATAGGAAGAACAATTACATTTAGTGGAGTTTGCCTATAACAATAGCTATCAGCAGAGTATTAGAATGGTACCCTTTGAAGCATTGTATGGAAGGGCTTGCAGGACGCCGGTTTGCTGGGACGAGGTTGGCGAGAAGAGCATAACAGGCCCGGAGTTGGTCCAGCAGTCGGTAGAGGCAGTTAAGGTGATCAGGGATAGATGGAGGACGGCTCAGAGCAGGCAGAAGAGCTATGTAGACAAGCGACGTAGGTCGTTGGAATTTCAAATTAGAGACCATGTGTTTCTAAAAGTGATGCCGATGAGAGGATTGTCTCAATTTGGCAAGAAAGGCAAGTTGAGCCCAAGATTTGTGGGACCATTCGAGATTTTGGAGAAGATCGGGACACTAGCCTATCGCCTAGCATTGTCGCCAAACCTATCCTAGATTCACAACGTGTTCCATGTGTCGATGCTGAGAAAGTACGAGCCTGATCCGAGCCATATACTCAATCATGAAGTCATTGAAGTGGATGATCGAGTCTCGTATGTGGAGAGGCCAGTAAGAATTGAGGACCAGAAGGAGTAAGTCCTAAGGAACAAAACGATACCACTGGTCAAGGTAATTTGGGAGCACCACGGAATTGATGGAGCGACGTGGGAAAGCGAAGAAGAGATGAAGAAGAAGTATCCACATCTATTTGAGTAACCAGTTATAACCTTCACTTGGTTAAGTGGATTTGTAGTCTATAAATTTCGAGGACGAAATTTTTATAAGGAGGAAAGGATTGTGACAGTCTAAAAATTCGACCCAATTATCGGGAATTCAGTATAGAATTGATATATTTCATTAATACACTTTAACAAACGCTCACTCGGAATTAGCTACTCTGAGACGACTAATCGAAGGGGAATGGCTACCTAGGATACTAAAATACGTGGACACGAGTAATTTTCCTAAACAGCTGTCCATTGGTCTGAGATTTCGACAGAGTCGTAATTTAATGGATTTGGCCACGAAATGAATACCGGTCTTGGACAATCGAATTTTTATGATGGTTATAATGGAGAATTGGATTTAGTTGCAGAAGCGTCACCAGTGGGACAGACAGCCGGAGAACGTCGCAAAGCAAGACGCGGGATAGAATTTTACCGAACTGCCCCCGGTCGATGCTCAGTCCTTAGAATTGGAATGATTAGGAATTATTTTAGAACGAGCGCGTCAGTGTGGTAGAATTTTCAGTCCGAGGTTCGTTCGCGCTCGGGACCCGATCGGTGCATTTGGCACGCATCCTAAGGCAATGTCCCATCAGTCATCACATCAATCAGTCTTGTCAATCAATCAATTAATGTCAAGTCACACAATTTCTAAGGCAATCAAGTCAATCTATCAAGTCTTAAATCAATAATAAAAACCCCATCACTAACTTCTACCTACCCCACTATCCATTTTTGAATTTTGGCTTATACCCATTATAATCTTCTCTCTCCTCCCTCATTCTCATTTTTCAGCCAGCACCTCCCCTCTCCTCTCTCCCGAAATCCTGTTCTTCCTCTCGATTTCTCGTTCGCCGCCCATCTCCGCTGCTACCGCCACCGTCGGCCACCACCTGCCATCCTCATCTCTTGGTAAGTCTCTCTTCATTCTCTTCATTTTTGTGGCCTTAGAGGCCTATCTTGGACCTCAACCAGACCTCATTCTCTTCGCTCCTGTCGGTTCGTCTTCCTCATTGCTCGCTCCTCTGTTCGTCGTTCTACTGAGGAAGCCTCCCTAACACCTAGAATCATTGTTTTTAGGCCCTTGAAGTCTCTTAGGCCCGCCGAAATGGTCTACGCTGTTGAATCTAGCAATATCACCTAGAGGGGGGTGAATAGGTGATTTAAAGAGATTTTAATGATATGATGCGGAATTAATAATCAAATCAAAATGTATGCAGAATCAAAATCTGAACAAGTGAAATTAGAGATTCTAATTGTGAGCAATTATGATCTGAATGCAAATATGCAACTTCTGAGCAAGCAGATTCTGAGTGCTAAGGCTGGCGTGCAAAACACAAAGATCAGAGTTATGAGATAGAGAAACTTGCACACAACAGTTATAGTGGTTCGGCTTATATCAAGCCTACGTCCACTCTCCCACGCTGACAGCCGATAGGCTGATTTCCACTATATATAATTGAGGATTAAAAGAATCTGTATGCTTCTCACACGAGTAACACAATAGCCTCTCAACACATGTAAGTGGTGTCTCTCGTGTACAAAAGAATAATCGCAAGTTTGAATCGCTCAAAGCTTTGGAATTTTTAGTTCGTCACCCTGCCCAATCGTCTTCGTTGATCCTCTTTTATACTCCTCTAACCTTGAACTAGCCGTTGGTCAAGGTGTCCCAAGGATCGCTCCTCAATCATTGATTGATCGTCATCAACCTTGATTAACGGAGACTGTATCAGAGAAGATCTTCTAGCCGTTGTAACAGAGTCTGAACGCTTCAGAGTCAGTCGCCCATATAACTGAGACTTCAGCTTTCCATAAGTAGAGTCAATCCAATTTTCAATATTCTTTGTATATGGAAGGTGTCATCCAACTGTAGATATTCTCCTGATTTGATGAGATAAGAATCCAGTCAATCAAATCATACAAACTTCCATAGATATCCTAGCCGTCTCGGAAACCTGCCATACGTGGGTCTTCAGAGTCTCTTATAAGACTGAGTCTGAAATTGTGTCTAAACATACTTCAGAGTCAGTTTACAACTGAAGTTCCTCTGATTCACTTCAGAATTAAGTAACGACTTTTGCTTCTGGAGGATCCTTACTGATGAGTCACATAAATCTTCTAGCCCATAAGTATTCAGATGCAGCTTCCTTGAAGTCTTTAAACGGAACTCTTCTTCATCTGAAGGCTTCAGAGACAACGCTCATCCTTCAGAGACAATTCCTCTTTTATCTGAACACCTTTACTTCTACAGACTTAGAAGTAGATACATGACATCTCTCTCTTGAGTCTGAACATCAGATCTGGATCTATATGAGCTTCTTTTCACAAACTCATCTTTGCAAAAGCAATTTCAATGTGTTAACTTAATTCTTGAATAGAAAAGGAAAGTTTTGTCAGAGTCAAAACATTCAGAGAGACAAACTTCTTCAACATACGCCGCCGCCTTCTTCCACCTTTGGCCGTGAGCCTCAAACGGCCACCGTGAGCTTCGCCGTCGCCGTCGCCGTCGCCGTCGTCGTTCGAGCCTCATTCTAGGTAAGCATATCCACTAATCTTAGCCTAGGAATATTGTATGAAATATTGGTTTGGCTGGTGGTTTGCCTAAGGTATGCATATGGACTAGAGAAATATGAAAATCGTTAGAACGGTTTAGGCCGGTTTGGGTTCAAGGATGAGCGGACTGATTGGTGGGCTTAGTGATTTGTTGATAGGCGTGAAAATGGCATATGTGGGCTGAGGAAGATGGTTGGGGCGAGGATATGATGGGTGAGATGGGCTAATGGGCTAGAGAGTTGTTTGGGGCTTAAAATGGGATAATTGGACTTAAGGGGCCTAAGTGGAACCTTCATGGTAATGGGCTTGGGCGTGAGCATAGGGCCTATTGGGCTGGTTTAGAATGAGTTTTAAACGAGGGTTAGAGAGCCCAAGTGTGGTTATGGGCCGTACATTGATTTGGGCTCTAAATGGGCTAGTTGGCCCAAATAGGCCCAAGGTCTAAATTTTAGGTAAAAATGGTGCTTGGACTTGATTTATTAGACTAATGGGCTACCTTAGAGTTGATGTGAAAGAGAGATTGTGAGCCCAAGTGAGCGCATGGGCCGTGAGTGACTAGCGGGCCAAATGGGCCGAAATGGATCATGGGCCTGAAAAGCCCAATCACACGAATCCTTGTAAGGCATGTGAATCTAGGCTTAAGGGATTTAAATGACAATCCATGAGACAATTATAAAGAGTATTGAGGCCCAAGTGGAGTAGAGGACCCAAGTGAGAATTAGGCCGACTTGGACTAAAAAGGGGGGATTGGACCTGGAAAGCCCAAACGACCACATACAAGGCTTCGATAGTAATAAGTTGAGCTGTACCTCGATGAGTGTGTTTTGTTATTAATTCGTGATACGTCATAATCTGCATGCCCATTGATCACTGTCTGGATATTGTACCCTCTGCTTGGATTGGAGCATTTGTGATGTGCATCGATGTGGACATGAGCATAGCATGCACTCTCATGTGGAGCGATAAGGGAAGAATGGCCCTGAGGCATTCGCGCATGGAAAGTGGAGAGATAAGCGTGCAGACCTAAGGTACTTGGTGGAGGCACGATGTGCCTAGACGTGCGCGGCACGGGGTAGCTGGAGAGATAAGCATGTTAACTTGGAGCGTACCACACGCGGGTTGGAACATGAGATTGAAGCGTATGAGACGCGGGCCGGACCCTTCATAGGTTGTATGGTATTCTGATACCCGACATTGAGCATGGTACATTGAGCATTGAACCTGAGATATTGGCATGCTATGTTTGTACATTCCTATATGTGAATTTATTCTCTGACTATATGTGATCACTAGTAGATCAGGCCAGACATGTTGTAACTTACCCACGTCGCTGTCGAGAGAGTTGTGTTAGAAAGTGTTGGCTAGCCCTAGAATACAGGTTAAGACCAAACTGACTAGCATATCTTATCCTATGTTAGGATTAGTGGTGAGCTTATTGAGTCTTTGACTCACTAGCATTGGTTGCCAATCTTTTCAGACTCCCGACAGTAGCGATGGACATCCCACCGACCCTTTTTGGACTACTTGTCAAGGTGGAGACAGACATTCAACATTTTGCTGGGGGCGATGGCATCGCTTGGGCCAGACACCGCACGACTATTTGGGTCGACGAGGGTGGGCCATCCTGGATACCACATAGGTACGAGGCATGGTTAAGGAGGGAATTTGAGTTCGAGGGTCTCGTGTGGGGTTTTGACGTACTAATCGAGGAAGAGAGAGACCCCTACCTGTTCCGTCTTGCGACCTATGGTAGAGACGTTGTTGATCCCAAGCCGAGCCAGGAGCCGTCTTCTGAGGGGCGCAGAGATAGACGGCCACGAGGAGGGCGATCCAATGGACACTGAGCCTTCCTCTCCTGAGTACGAGGAGTCTGACCCCGAGGAGTTGTCTTGGCCGTTCGACTGGAGTGACATCGACCAAGAGTAGGCCCTAGGTTGTGGATGTCTGGCTGAGCGTAGGATTTTAGACCGTATCTTATAATTCTCTTTTGGTGGTCTGTATCCTAACGCTTGATGATGCTTATGAATGTACTGGTTGCGCTTATTTGACTATGTCCTTTCTTTCCCCTACCCCATTATCGTATGTGTGCATATATGGGTTGGAGTTTAGCTTCTACAGGTTGGTGAGTTGTGTTTCGAGCGTCATCTGGCCGCGACGAAATTTTCTTGGGTCGTCATTGATCGTGGGCCAGGCGGACGCAGACAAATTTGGCGGGATGTCGCGAGCCTGTAGGGTTTGGGGCGTGACAGTCAAAGGCGGCAATTTTGCCACCTTTGACCTGCTCGTCGACCGGTCGTGGCCGGCCATTTGGGCAGCCCAAATAGTGTCGTTTTCAGCGGCGATCCTCATCCATGGGCTCTAGACATTCTAGACTTGATGTCCCTCAAGTTTCATGATCAAATCACGTCTGTGCTAAACGCCTCTGTCAAATGGATAGAAAATTCTATCCTACTTTTGACTTTCTAGATGATAACTTTTCTTATCCTTTCTTCTGGATAACAAATCTTATCCAACGATGATGCAAGTATGATGTAACCATTACATCATCCATGACATCATCATGATGTCATGCCTGTGTCATCTATTTCGATATTTAGTGAGCTTTAGAAGGAGGAAACAAATCCAATCTATTTTAACTCCTTTTGACTATCCAAATAGTCCTATCGCATTATCGCGATCTCGTCTACGTTATGAATGTTGCCAGATATTGGTTAAGGCATGTGCCATCCTTAGGTTCACCCCTAAACTGGCAGTGAGATTCCTCAAGGAATTGATCATCCCAAATTAATCCTTAGATCCCACAAACCGTGAGTGATGTCCAGCAACATATCACAGTTACCCAGTCAGAATGAAGTACGAGGACAAAGTGAACCTATTGGCCTTGGTTCGGTGTTATTCAATCCTTCTGTCTTACCATGTCCCGATCGAATGAGGGCTATGGATATCCGGGTTAAACCCACATATTTGATCATATGCATAAATCAATCTAACGTGCATTCAGCGAGACTCCTTTCGACTTCTGCCTTGACCAAGGACTTTCTAATGAACCGTCACGCATAGATTGCATAGGACATCAACCTCATCTAATAAGGGGACAAATCCCAACTGTTGCCCACGCCTGTGACTTCATATATGGAGGACTGTGACAATCATGCACAGAGGCGGATCAATAATCGGCCAATATCGTACCTGTGAACCACGACCATCCAATATACAAGCCAGCATCGTAGCTCAGGTCTGAGGACCATTAACACATCAAAGCCAAGAGCGATTGAGACATTGACCAAGCACAAAGCCTTCATGTTAGTCAATCGCTCTTTCGTTACATTTTGTGGATTCGATCAAACTCGTCTTGATACGAACACCTCTGTTCTAGCTTAGATGTCTAACATTTGATGACTTGTGACTCGTCATCCCTATTGGGCGCCCAATGCTCAATAGTGAGGCTACAAACACACTGGTCTCACTCGGCTCATAGATGCCCAATCCATGATCTTTCTACCAGGAACCAATTTGAAGATCAAAGATCAACTGATGACCTATCACACATATTCTTGACGCATCAAGAATGGGTATTAGTTTCTACTGATCTAATGGACTTTATTCATCTAAAATAAAGGGACAAGATGAATAAAGAAACATTTTTCCATTAATACAATATCGATAGTACAATATTTATGCCATACATGTGACCATCATATGGTTGCTTTAGAGCATACTCCTAACACTAATATGACATGGTAAGGATAGTGATGTAGCGAGAATGATGACATGCAAAGATGAATGACATGACAATGATGACATGGTAAAAATAAATGACATGGCATGAATGACATGGAAACAATGCTTTTGTTTTATATTTGGATTTGTTTATTTCCTAAAATAGAACTACGTAAAAACAATATTTACCTTGCATATCTTAGAGTTTCAATTGACCTAAACCCTATATTAAAGATAGATTATTTTAAACATGGGATTCTATGTAAACATGCGATTTCTATCCTAAAAATGCAATCTAATCTAATTATTTACAAAAAAGGATTAGATACTAAAAAAATCTATATGATGCTAAATTTGAGAAAGAGAATTTTTAAATATGGAAGATGAATGAATGCAATTTTTTTTAGAATTTTCAAGATAATCACATCATGTGACAAATATATTCTAAAAACATATGACAATCAAGCAATTCAAATCAAATTAGGAAAGTGAATATGACAATCAATTCAATCAAGAAAGTGGATATATCAATTAATTTTTGGAAAAAAATCATGAATATGTGAATCCTATCTTTAATTCACAATTTTACAATTAACGATTGAAACTCAAATCCTTACCTAATTGAGTATTCCATCAATAACTTTAAAGATAGACTTTCTCAATCGTATGGCAAGCTACAGATTAGGAAAATTTCCTAATCATCCTGTATTTTGAAAAAATATCCACTTTGATGCAAATATACAAGATAAAACCAAATAAACAAGTGAATATAATAGAATTCAAGATAGGAAATTTACCTTGTTCTTTAAGATTGAACTTTCCTAATTTGGATTTTTTTAACAAAAATTGCACTCCAAGCTTGCACCTTCGGACCAGTTAGCCATAGGGGTT
>JAGVVM010002765.1:0-12576 GCA_019149425.1 Psidium friedrichsthalianum
GGAAACTTTCATGGTTTATCATCATAATTCTGCAATAGAGTTGGGAGTTTCAAAAGAGATGTGCAAACATTGACTTTTAAATTCTCAGGAAGCATCATTTTTTATTTCTATGGGTCAGAGGAGCGCGACATTAGCCAGGAATACAAACTAGAGGCATGATTAAGTATCAAAACGATGATGCAGATTGTCATTCATGTCCCATTCCGTTTTCCTGAAGTACCACGTCCTACTACATTTGTTCTTGACAAGACAATTTGAAGTCGCCCTCGCTAGGAGAAAAGAAACAGTGGGCATGACCATATGCAACATGAACTTAGTCTGTAAGAGAATTGCGCATTAGATCTTGCATATTGAAACTGTCCATAGTAAAGTAATTTGGCAAACTATTACAACGAAAGACATGTCGAAACATGACTCACCTAAAAGGAAGACAACTCCATCTTTTGTAAGAAAACTAGAAATGAATGAACAAGCAAGATAGGTCTCTTACTTTGAGGGAGGGGCTATAGATTGTGGCATCCTTTGATTCTTATATGTTGGGAAAAAACGGGCAGCACTTCACCTCTAATTAAGCCAATCCAGGATCAAAAATATCCCCCTAATTTTACCAACTTAATCCAGCAACAACCAACAATTATATCCAGTCAAAATATCCTCATGCGAAATAATAAAAATAACACACCAAGATTTACGTGGAAAATCCGAAACAGGAAAAACCACGGACGACCCAAAATCCTCCACTAATCACCAAGAATAGTAGGTATATAAAAGGGTCTATATCTCTAGTCACACGCTAGAAGCTTTACATAAACATTACAAGATTATTTCATCACCACAAAGGTAAAATAATACACAAGAGGTGAAAAAACCCTAACCGCAATTGGAGAATTCGGAGAAGAATCTCAACAAACGAGAACCATCAACACGTAGATCTCGGCCTCACGAACGACATATCCAAATTCGAGCCAATTCCGACAATGTTTGGCCCTCAAATTTGGACTGCAAAATTATTCTCTCTTCCTCTTCTTCTCCCTCACACTCTCGATAAGCTCTCTGTAAAACTCTCTTTTTCTCACCCTCTACTAACTTTCTTCTTCTGAACAAAGAAAGACTCACACACACCTACACACACACTACTTTTCCACATCCTCATTAACTCCATAATTATTTTGTCTCCACCTTTTATTAAAAAAAAAACAAAAGAATGTTGCTGGGCCCCTCACATGAGGGAGACCCAGCAGACAAATCTCCCCCTCTATCTCATGTGGGCAGTTCCATAATGCCCGCTTTGCTTCGAGAAGAGTTAAGTTTCATCACTGGTAAGGCTTTGGTCATTATATGTGATCTGTTGTCGTCGGTATGGACTTTCTCAAGTAGAAAGAGTTTTTCTTCTAACATTTCTCGAATCCAATGATACTTCACATCAATATGCTTTTATCTTGAATGCAACACTGGATTCTTATTAAGATAGATAGAACTCATGTTATCACAATATAAGACAAATTTCTCTTGCTTCAAGCCCAACTCTCGTAAGAATTTCTGCATCCACAAGAGTTCCTTGCCTCCCTCGGTGATAGCAATATACTCCGCTTTAGTTGTAGACAGAGTAATACATTTTCGCAATCTTGATTGCCACGAAACTGCTCCCCCTGTAAAGATCATCACATAACCTGATGTAGACTTTCGGGAATCACTGTCACCGGCATAATCAAAATCTGAATAACCATTCAACTCAGGCTTTCTATTTCCATAACACAAGTAGAATCTGGAAGTGCCTCTGAGATACCTCAAAATCCATTTTACTCCGTTCCAATGTTCTTTACCTGAATTTGAGAGAAATCTACTCACAACACTAACTGCATGAGCAATATCCGGTCTTCTACAAACCATGGCAAACATCAAACTACCCACGGCAGATGCATAAGGAATTTTCATCATCTCTTCCTTCTCTTTCTTACTTGTAGGACACTCATTACTACTCAACTTGAAGTGATCAGTAAGTGGAGCACTTACCGGTTTACATGTGCTCATGTTAAATCTTTCAAGTACCTTTTCAATATATTTCTCTTGAGATAGCCAGAGTTTCTTGTTCTTCCTATCACGAGTAATTTGCATACCAAGGATTTGCTTAACCGATCCAAGATCCTTCATCGCAAAGGCTTTACTCAACTCATTTTTCAAGCTCTTGATTTTATTAGCATCATGCCGAACTATCAACATATCATCCATGTAGAGTAGGAGGATAATAAAATCATCATCTAAGAATCTTTTCATAAAGACAAAAGAGTCATAGTTGGTCTTACCATATCTATGATCTTCCATGAATGAATCAAACTTCAAGTACTACTATCTTGGTGCTTGCTTGAGACGGTATAAACTCTTTTTCAATCTGCATACAAAATGCTCCTTGCCTTCAACTTTAAAACCCCCCGGTTGCTCCATGTATATCTCTTCTTCTAAGTCTCCATGAAAAAAAGCTGTTTTTACATCAAGCTATTCGATTTCTAAATCCAAACTCGCGGCTAACCCAAGAACAACTCGAATAGAAGGCATTTTTACAACCGGTGAAAAGATCTCTTTAAAGTCAATTCCCTTCTTCTAATGAAAGCCCTTCACAACAAGCCTAGTCTTGTATCGTGGTTGCAAATTATTTTCTTCCGTCTTCAACTTGTACACCCATTTGTTTGTGAGTGTTCTCTTGCCCTTAGATAACTTCACCAATTCAAATGTGTGATTTTCATGCAAAGATTTGAGCTCATCGTGCATAGCTTCATACCACTCATTCTTTTTATCACACGATATAGCCTCTTCATAAGTTTCTGGCTCTCTTGCATCAGTGAGTAACACATACTCATGCGATTGATATCTTTGTGATGGTCGATGCTCTTTTTCTGATCTTCTCACTTGAGGTAAAACCGATTCTCCTTACTCAACTGGTTCAACTGGTTGCTCTTGCTCAACTGATTTACCCGGCTCCGCTGAAGAATCAACATTCTGTGAGGATTCATCATCTTCATGATTTCCATGTGCTTCTCCCCCTTGATTTTCACCCAATATGGTCGAAGGATTTGGGCTAAAATTAACTCTCTGTTGAGCTACATTCTTTGGCTTCCCTGGCTTGTCCATGTCTTCAATGGTTTGATGCACAAAGAACACCATATCTCGGCTTCTGATGACTTTCTTTGTAGCTGGATCCCATAATCTATAGTCAAACTCTTCATGTCCATAACCCAAGAAGATCACTATTTAAACTTGTTATCAAGTTTGGATCTCTCATCCCTTAGAATATGTATAAATGCCCGGCAGTCGAACACTTTCAGATAATTGTAGGAAACATCTTTCCCACTCCAAACTCTTTGTGGAATATCCCCCTTTAGAGGAACTGATGGAGAAAGATTTATCAAGTCTACGGTCGTTCTCATCGCTTCACCCCAAAATGACTTAGGCAACTTCGCATGAAATAGCATACACCAAATCCGATCATTAATCATCTGGTTCATTCTCTCCGCCACTCCATTCTGCTATGGTGTTTTCGGAACAGTCTTCTCAAGCTTGATGCCATAATCCCTACAATAATACTCAAACGGGCCTCTATATTCTCCACCGTTGTCGACTCGAATACATTTCAACTTCTTTCCGGTTTCTCTTTCTACGTTGACATGAAATTGCTTGAAAGCCACAAGCACCTGGTCTTTAGATTTCAAAGCAAAAGCCCACACTTTTCTAGAGCAATCATCGATAAATATCACAAAATATAATGCACCGCCAAGTATTCTAGCATCCATGCAACAAATATCAGTGTGAACTAGAGCAAGCACATTAGATTTTGTGTGTGGAGAGGAATTCTGAAATGAGAATTGGTGTTGCTTACCCATTATGTAATGAGTACATTTTGTCAGATTTTTCTCCTTCAATGGTAGAAAATTCTTTCTAGCAAGAGTCTCAAGTCCTTTCTCGCTAAGATGACCAAGTCTCATGTGCCATAGATCAACTGAAGAGTCCTCCACTGCATTTACCTCTTCTCTGTTCAACTTTGCTTCCATGGTGTAAAGAGTGCATGTCTTCTTGCCTTTTGCCACTATCATGGAGCCTTTAGTCAATTTCCATTTGCCATCATAGAAAAAACTACCGTAGCCATCATCATCTAAGGCACCTGTAGAGATCAGATGAAGTCAAATATCTGGAGCATGTCTCACATTTTTTAGAAGCAAATTGCATCCCACATCGGTCTCCAAGTGAACATCTCCCATGCCAATAACCTTAGAAACACCACTGTTTCTCATCCTAACACAACCGAAATCACCGCTGCGATAAGATGTAAAATAATCACGCCGTGAGGTGATATGAAAAGAAGCTGTAGAATCAACAACCCAACTAGAGTCTTGACATGTAAGGTTTACATAACCATCATCATAAGTGAAGACAATATCACCATCGAATGCAGCTGCTGTTGTAACTTGATTTTCTTCTTTCTTTTTATCTCCATTTCTATCATGGGATTTATCTCTCTTTAGTTGCCAATACTCTTTGGCATAATGTCCCATTTTGCCACAATTGTAACACTTCACACTTCTCCTCGTCTTAACTTCGATCTTCCCCTTGACTTGCCCCTGTCATTACTTTGAAACTTTCTTGATTGACTTCTTGACCTGTTTTTTATGACAAGTGCCTTCAATCTAGAAGCATAATTCAAGTCTTTTTTCCTTGTTTCTTCATTGAACAAGCTTTCTTTAACCATGCTCATAGAAAGCACGCCACAAGGAGCTGAATTATTTAATGCCACAATCAATGTGTCCCAACTATCAGGAAGAGTACCAAGCAACAAACATGATTGTAATTCATCACCTAAGTCAATATCAAGATTTGTCAATTGATTTACAACATCTTGAAATTCACTCAAGTGTTCCGACATACTGCTTCTCTCCTTGTATCTCAAGTTCACAAGTCATTTGACTAGAAGGGCTTTATTCTGTGGGGCTCTCCTCTCGTAGAGATCTTGTAGTTTCTTCCACAAAACATCCGCTTTGGTTTCTTGAGTAACATGATGAAATACATTATCATCAATCCATTGCCGAATAAACCCAACCGTCTTCTAATTCATTCACTCCCAGTCTTTGTCTTCCTTGTCTCCTCGAGATTCGTCACCATCAATAGGATCAATAAATCTTTGTAATATAACATGTCTTCCATCCGAGGCTTCCATATAGAGTAATTCGAGGCATTCAACTTAAACATGGTGCTACTTGATTCTTCCATCTAACACTGGAATCTCAACACAAGCTCTGATAATGTTGGGAAAAAACGGGCAGCACTTCGCCTCTAATTAAGCCAATCCATGATCAAAAATATCCCCCTAATTTTACCCACTTAATCCAGCAACAACCAACAATTATATCCAGTCAAAATATCCTCATGCAGAATGATAAAAATAACACACTAGCATTTACGTGGAAAACTTGAAACGGAAAAAATCACGGATGACCCAAAATCCTCCACTAGTTACCAAGAATAGCAGGTATACAAAATGGTCTATATCTCTAGTCACACACTAGAGGCTCTACATTAACATTACAAGAATATTTCATCACCACAAAGGTGAAATAATACACAAGATGTGAGAAAACCCTAATCGCGATTGGAGAATTTAGAGGAGAATCTCAACAAACAAAAACCATTAACACGTAGATCTCGGCCTCACGAATGACATATCCAAATTCAAGCCAATTCCGACAATGTTTGGCCCTCAAATTTGAACTGCAAAATTATTCTCTCTTCCTCCTCTTCTCCCTTGCACTCCCAATAAGCTCTCTGTAAAACTCCCTCTTTTTCTCACCCTCTACTAACTCTTTTCTTCTGAACAAAAAAAGACTCACGTACACCTACACACACTACTTTTCCACATCCTCATTAACTCCCTAATCATTTTATCTCCACCTTTTTTTTAAAACAAAAGAATGTTGCTGGGACCCCCACATGAGGGAGACCCAGTCGACATTACATCAACGTCAGCATGGA
The DNA here is from genome assembly GCA_019149425.1 of Psidium friedrichsthalianum. NCBI lineage: Eukaryota > Viridiplantae > Streptophyta > Magnoliopsida > Myrtales > Myrtaceae > Psidium > Psidium friedrichsthalianum. The sequence continues at coordinate 6,016 of JAGVVM010002765.1, forward strand.
GGGTTTGAGTTGTCAATCGTGTCTCGAAAAGATGAAAATTTCTAAGAGCCATAATGCCTTGTTAAGTACATTAGGTGATTTGGGAATTGTTAAGCTTACTCGATTGATTGCTCATCTTAGTGAATAAAATACTTCCCATTTCAAATAGGTACAAAGAGCCATTGAGACATCTTTTCGAGAATTCTTTTTGTTCGCTTTTATCTTGGAGTATGTACCGTTTGATAGTTCAATTCAATCTGGTGGGTGATGTTTTTGATCCCATTCTGTGAATTCAAATTGAAAGACTTTTGGCATTCATTTTGATGCCAAAAGTTTTCATCGGATCACTTAAATGTCAAATCGAAAACAAAACGATCACTTAAGTGCCTCTAGCGAGAAATTTCGGCCAAAATTAATGCATGGCATTTTCAATTTGCAACTGATTTAGTTTTGTTAACAACATCGTAAGACTAACTCGGACGCAGGCGCAACCGTCTTATCCATAGAGCAATGTGTAAGGTTACAGTCACATGTGAAAACAAACACTTTGGTCCGTCACGAGACAATTTCGCCTTTAGATGTTCTGATGCCTTAACTATATCAATGTCAGTAGAGAGGAAGAAATGAGCAGGACACCTGATCACTATGGATTGAGACAGTTTATGTAACGAATCGGTCCGACAAGGGCAGAGAGCAATTGTCGAGACTAGAGAACCTGAACAAAGAGCAACTTTTGGTAGGCTTCCAAGATGACAAAAGGGCAAGAATGAACCAAACTATGCACCGAACAAGAGAAAAGCGATTCTAGTATATATATATGTGTGTGTGTGCGCGCGCGCACGCGTGTGAAAACTAGAGTTCACTCATGGAGTCGCATTTTAACTTAACAGCAATGCTTAAGCTTGCTGAGGTAGGAACACTTTCGGGATGGGTGACCTTCTATCTGTATGCCAAAAGACAAAATCGTGAGGCTTGCTATGGATAGGCCATAGCAGACAATACCTTGCTTCTAGTCTAACTCAAAAGGAAAACGAAAGGTGCTGATAAGTAGGTGAGACACGGCTCGGTCAATGGCGAGATTTGTTGTATCCTTAAGAAAGATAAACAGTAGTCATCTCAATGGCACGAACAACATCGGGAATCTATTCTTTCTTCTCCTAAGACACGTGAAACATACTATGCGAATTAGAATATCCTCATTTCCTTTGTCGTTTTTGTTTAAGCAGTCCTAACAAAACAACATCAACATAAAAAACTGTATAATCTCGTCTGGTGATGTCCCGAGGATATGTTAGTTATGCTTGATGTCGACCTCGAGATCGAGCGATTCCTCCCAACACTTGGAATGAGTCCCAGGGGCCTCGGCGGTTCTCGGCCTCCATTTGGTCCTGGCCCTCGCGATCTTTGACCCATTTTCAAGAAGCACCAGGTGATTGAATTCGATCCCTCCGTCCGCCTTGGAGCGTCCATGGCCATCTCTCGCTATGGCCGATAGCGACTGCAGCAAGCTATCTCTCCGGCATTCTCTTCGGTACTCCAGATCCACGCTATGGAGTTCGTAGTTTTCCAATACCGAGTGAGGAACGCCCTGATGAGCAGATGGGTCGTTCCCAAGAGTTACACAGGTAGGAACTGTGGAAACCAGGATATGCAGAAACAACAAGAATCTCACCTCAAGAATCCAGTTGATGTACTTGACATTGTTCACGTGATAATTGACGTCCAGATCGTTCCATCTTGGCTGGAGAATGCAAATGTAATGATCTTACTAATTCCTCATCTTCACTGGCTATTGAGTTACTGACATTATGATTTAAGTGGTTTCCTGATTACTTATTTATGGAAACAACTTTCCAACTTTTTAATCGCAGGGTGTCGAGTTGGAATCCCATTATAATACTTGATATTGATAGCATGGCATATCGATTTTTGTCGATTATCAATATTCTAAAGTTACCAACTCTTGCATCACTGAATTTCAAGTCGAATAATTTACCCACATTTTTCCTGTTGGTTAATATATTTTGCCGGATTCGGTGATCAGCTACCGATTTGGTTTGAAGAAGTCATAGATTTATTTTTTGAGTGTGTGTCCCATATTTTTGTTCTTCTGGTGATTCATATTGATATCTAGAATTTGTTTTGTTTTGAAGTGGTAGCAATTGTACTGTGATGTTTCACACTTTTTTTTTATGCGGATATGAATGAAATGTTACTTTGACCATATATATTTTGTCTGTTCTGGGACGTTTAAACCTTAACAAATTACCAAGATAACTCTTCAAATGACCAGCTGTAAACAAAATTTACCTCCCAAACTTTTTTTACCTTATCATTACCAACTAATTTTAAGTACTAGTTATTATTGAGTCACTTAAGGCTTATTGGTTGTTTTGGTACCAACCAATTCGATATTCGTATAATAGTCGCAATGTCGGTACCTTGTCAATCTCTCTACACATGTAAAATTTATTAAAAGATAATAATTTACATATCAATATGATATTGGTCAATTCATCAGACCGAGCTCTGATCGTGCCCATACAATTTAAAAAGAACTGGAAATAGGTAAAATTTGAAAGGAGTATATAATTTACTAATCAATTTGTTGTTGGTCAATCGTTGTAAATTCATTAGAGTATTGACAAACTTACTAAGTCCAACCAAGTCAATTTGTAAAATCAAAAAAAATTCAGGTACCTCGCTTATCAATTTGAAGTTGGTAATGGGAGGATTACAAGTGTGGCCTTGCCCGGCAACAGAGAGGTCGAGCCTCGCCAAATCTAGCCTAGTGAAGCAACACTTTGCGCAACCACAGCCTTGCCTTGGTTGGGCAAGGTCGCCCTGGCCAGGCCTCAGCGTTCCTCTGGCAACTGGCCTATGGAAGAAGAGGGAAGGAAAAAAGAAGAAGAAAAAAGGAAAAGAAAAAAGGAAAATAAAATATAAAATTCAAAAAACATTAAAGTAGTACCTGCCGGCATCCACGTTAGCACCAACTGGTCAAAATTAGACGAATGGGTTGAATTGGCATAATTGAAAAATATTTAGGATTGAATCACAAAAAAAAAAATTAGGACTGAATTGACACAATTACAATAGATTTAAGGCTTTTTTAGTAATTTTTCCATTAGTAAATTCATGGCAATTTAGATTACTTACTAAACTCCTACCCAAGGCCATTTGTAAAGTTTATAAGAAAGTTGGTACATTATGAATCAATTTGACTTTGGACATCGATTACTATATTGGTTTCCTTGAACAGTTGTCTGACAAAGGTATCTGGAACTCATCAAACGAATTCAGAATTAGGGAGTTTTACTACAGGGGACGCTAGAAAATAGGAATTACTTACAGCCAACCCTTTTCGTACGTAATCGGCTGTCTCTGCATGAGTTGCCGGGCAGTTTTGTGTCATCCATGTCGACCATAGGACCGCGGTTCTCTGTATGAACTTCTATCTCCCTCCTTATCTCCACTGTAAAGCGTGAGAGTCTCCTTGTTTCCTTGTTCATCATGACCGTTTCCCTGCAAATGGTACAGAATTCAAATTGAAAGGAAAGTGGAAAGAGCATGTTTGCCCAGAATCAACGCATATTGTATGGACATACCATATCGCTTTCACTGTAATTTTTCCTGTGTTCGGATCACGGATGAACCACTCTCGCCACAGACTGTTCCTCCCGGATGGCAAATGTCCAAGTGTCTGCTTCAATGACACTGTTCCTGTAAATATTAGAGGGAAAAAAACGTTGCTGCTGTTACAATCTAGCAGGTGATTCACAATTCACACATGATCTTTTCCATTTTGGTGTCCTAAACTTCATTGAGGGGATGTAAGTTATGCTGTCTTTTGCTCAGGGTTTGAGATCCAGGGACTGAACTGAAGCCAATTCATTATATCAGGACACGACCTCATCCCATCACGGAATCTCGGAACTTCATCTAGTTCAGGAGACTTGAACCATCTTCTGGATATGACAAAGTTGATGCTTTTTAAGTGTGTCAAATATGCTTATCAGAATGGCCAATTACCAGAGAGGATAGGTATCGACCACGATCTGCATCTTACGGATCACCCACACCAGGTTCCTTTTGCACATCTCTGGTGTGCAACCAAAACCATCAGCCAGCAACCCCACGCTCTTCCAGTGGTTCAGCGCCGTTTCCTTCGCCATGCAAAAGCAATGAAATGAGCTTGAGAGGAAAAAGGCAAGCGAGCATAAAAAGAAGTGAAAGAAACTCCAACCTGCAAGTAATTCATTAGGGCCTCCATGGTTGCTCTATAAGCAGTGCCTACCTCGTATGATCTAAACGGGAAACTTTGGCGGAAAACAGGGCTACCCTGCAGCATTCCTCCCTTGAATGGGTTGTGCGTAATGTCGCGTTGCCTACCTTTTATATAAGAAAGTATTTATATCAAATTAGCTATGATAATGGAAAGAAACGCGCTACTGAGATGCGGTTGCTTGGTGATTTTACTCTTAGGAAGAAGCGCTGTGTCATTTTCATGCTTCGTGCTCTGCGCTGATTCAACCAGGCTGACATGTAGTTTGCTGTTTCTGAGATGGGAGGCCTTTACTGCTAGCGTCCAACTTATGGGAGCAGCTGAATTCGCCTCTTTTCAAACTTACTTTTGTTACATGTTCTTACCCGACAACTCAAATTTAATGATTCATTAGTCGATGAGGAGATAGAGGTAAATATGTCATCGTCGATGTCCAAGTCACTGCCGCGGATCTTCTGTTGAGAACCGAGTGGTGTTTTATGTGCTTTGCCTCTTCGTAAGCTGCATCAATTGAACACTTTAATGAAGAAGTATGGAACTTTCAGTTTATTCTACATCTGGAATTACGAGGACGATACAATATCTGAATCATAACAATTAATGTGGAAAGTATGGGGAAGGCATGATTTGTTATTGGAATCGCTCTGCAGACATGAACTTGGTCTCTATAGCAGGGTCGTCACCCACCCAATCCGCAAGAGCTCTACAAGAGTATTTGTAAGCTTCACCCACCAAGGGAAAGAGAATTAACACTTGGCATAATCCTAACAAAAAGAAGCTTCGTCCTGAACAGAGTTCAGTTCCAACAAATTCTAGGGCATAGCAATAACTGAAGCAAAATTAAAGGAAAGAAAAGCAGATGAACCCAAGTAAGAAAATAGCTGCTGCATGGTGGTCCATGAGCTTTGCGTATTGATGTGTGCATTGGACGGTAGTTTTTGTTCAGAAAGCCGAACATGAAAGTAAGAAGTCATGTCCATCTTGCTACAATACCGAAAAATGACGACTTGAACAAAGAAGAGAAGTCTCTTACTTGGTTGGCAAGTTTAAGGCAGGGTCTGAAGGTGCTGTGGCATTCTTTTATAGGCACCGGCATTGAGAGGGATTGTACAGTGGTCCTGTCCTGGAAGCAGGACTCTTCCATCCTCAAGAATGGGTACAGAAGAGCCGTTTCCCTAGAGCTGAAATTCTGTTCATCGTGGGTCGTGCTGACAAGTGCCCCGAGATATTTGGTAAGCATACTTAATACAAGATGACTCGATTTTCAAATGAATCGATTGTACACAACATAGAAGAAGCGGACAGATCGAAAGCGCAAAGCTTCTTTAGCTGAATGCTAATAACAAGTGTCCCTGAGACACTCGTTCACAAAATCTCAAGTACAGTCTGTTTTCATTCACTCTCCCTTCAACTGTGGTTGCTTGCGGGTTCAGTTTAGTCCACATGGTTCTCAATCCTATCCAATGGATTCGAAGTTAAAAACTTTCACCCAAACCAGAACTCTTCGTTAGTTCAGTTTGCAGTCGGTTCGGTTCGGTCATACAAATGACACAGACAATATCCATCAAACTACACAATCTAGGGAACAGCCATCAGCTACTCTTTTGCTACTCTTTTTTCTTAAAGATGGTCTCACCTAAAACAACGTAAAGGATGGTTTGAAAAGATCAAAGCAACACAAAAGATAAGAACAGAAAATTGGAAACAAAAATTTGGCCAGTTTGGCCATTTTTTGGCTAAGAATCAGGGAATATTTTGACCTTAGATAGTTAGTGCATTGGTTATATTGATAGGGTTGGTGAATTTAGTACGAGTAAATCAATATGACTTAACGGACGGATCATTACTTCACTTCTATCTATCTGTAAATAAGTCAATTCTTGATGAAGTCATCTTTCTCATCAAAATGATGATAGAGAAAAGGTGAGGGCAAGTGGGTGAAAACAGTACTCGTTCAGTGGCAAGGTTGTTAACGAAGAAATTTACATATTGGCAAATTTGTCGATACAAAAAAGGATTGCATTTTCCTCCATCCTCGGTTCGAGGGAATTTCTTCTAATTCGTGCTCCGGTTGGTGGCTTGTAAGCACGAGCATTCCCTATATATTGAGTTAAGTTTGCATGTGGGTCGTGTTCGGAAGTTGGAACTCGGACTACAGACTCAGTTGGAGACTTCTCTGATTTGCAGTAAGCGAAAACAAAACCTGGTTTGACCCCCCTCATCTGTTGTGGGGGGGGGGAAAAGGTGCGGTAGCGGGGGGGGGGGGGGGGGAGGGGGGAGGAGGAAAAAATGATGAA
>JAGVVM010002766.1:0-26766 GCA_019149425.1 Psidium friedrichsthalianum
CAATTGCCTACATGGTTATGATTGTTAGAAAAATGGAAGATGTGAGTGCCTTCTACCATTCTAGAGGAGAATAAGAAACTAGTCATCGGTTATTTTTCATCATATTCTTTGAGAGCATCAATTCATGGATGACACAATCTTCATAATCTTCTAAAAAACTTATGATTAGAAAAATACTTCTTCTTTATTTCCTTTTAAAGGAGTAATCATCTTGTAGAAATGAAAAATTGTTATCCCACTAGCCATCTAGATCCCAAAAGAAATTTCCAGTTTCAAAAATTCTTTTTGTTATGCCTTATATCAAATAAAATCAAATCAAGAGTGACCACCTGATTGTTAATGAATATATTAGAAAAATCCAGTTAGATAATCTAATCACACAATCACCATCGTCCAGTGTGGCTCGTGTACACCATTATTTGAGAAATAATTGTGAGTCATGAGCCTTGTTGAACAAATAAGTGAACAATCTTTTTAGTTTAGCACATATCCTCTTCAGGATTAGGAATTGGCAACATTGTAATGATGTCATAAAAAATGAAGATGTTGTGAGAAAAAATGAAGATGTGAGTGTCTTTTACTGTTTTGGAGGAGAATAAGAAAAAGAATCTTCCATTCCACTTCCTCAAGAAAAAAACTTCGGGTTGACTACTCAGCCTACTTTCTGTTCTTGGTCTTGGAAAAAAAATATTGCAGCTTCGGTCTGAGTTCTTACCTACTGTCACGGCGTGTGGGGGATGGGACTCGACTTCTTTTTGGGTTTGACTCTTGGCACGAGAGAGGACCCTTGCACAAGCTCTTCTCTGATCGAGATATCTACCGCTCTGGGTATCCCAAGGAAGGGCATCTGACGTGAGTTCGGTTCCCTTATTCTGCCCCCTTCTCTGGTTAGGAACACCTTCGATCTTGGACTAATTGGCCCGCCCTAGTTACCCCTGGTACCGATGATCGCGTTGTCTGGAAAGCACACTCGTCGGGTGTCTTCTCAGTGGCCTCTGCATGGAATATCTTCAGAAGAAAAGGCAGAGTAGTCAAGTGGCACTCCTTCATTTGGCACCGAGCTATTGCTCCCCGTCACGCCTTCCTTTTATGGTGATATCTCTTCAAAGGCTCATACTCAAACTCTCTTGCGAACTACAGTAGGATCACTGAAAGGAGTGTGCGCCTTTTGCCGTAACAGACCTGACTCAGTCGATCATCTGTTTTTCGGGTGCAACGTTACAGGCTCTCTTGCACAATTCTGGGCCAACAAATGCAGCTTGCTATGGAGGAATGGCTCGTGGCAAGATAACTTATCTGGGCTCTACGTTACATCAGTGGCCAGCAATTTTACCAATGCATTGCTCGGTACTCTTTTGCTGCCCTTTGCCACTTGATTTGGGCGGAACGCAACAACATTATTCTTTCGAACCAGCATCGCAACATCCTACTCTCAAACATCACTTGATGAAGGTTGTCCAAGATAAAGCTCTTACCTTCAAGGAGATTGAAGATACTCCCCGCAACAGGAGGATGCAGACGGCTTGGGGCTGCTCCGTCTCTATTTTTGAATAGATGTGTTCTGTCTGCTCCGTTTGTTATGTGCTTGTCCCTCGGGTTGCTTAGCTGTTGCTGAGGGCCTTGTTCTTGCTCGGTTTTTTCCGTGCTTCTTCTATAACCCGAAACCCCTGCACCAGCTCCAACATTTGTGTTGCCTCGGGTGGAGGGTTGTTTTGTTTCGGGCTCATGTTTGTATCCTGACGCTTGTTTTTTCATTTATATTACTTACCTTTACCAAAAAAAAAAAAAAGAAACTAAACATTGGTATTTACTGTCATCTTCTTTAAGAGCACCAACTCATGGATGACCATCTTCATATCTTCTGAAAAATTTATGTTCAAACAAGCACTTCTTCCTTGACACCCCCCCCCCCCCCAAAAAACAAGCACTTCTTCCTTTGCCTCCTTTTAAAGGAGGAATCATCTTCACAATTATGCATATAAATGGAAAATTTTCATCGTACTAGCAATTGGATCCCAAAATAAATTTTATGTTCTTGAAATAATGCGAGCCTTGTTGATTAATGAGTGAATGAGTAGAAAGTATATTCTAATTCTTCAAAAGAAACATGAAGATGGTCACTGGAAAAACTTTCATCCTATCTGGGTCAATGTAATCATGGATCCCAAAAACCAAAAATTATGTTTAGGCAATATTCTTGTTTTGCTTCTTTATAAATTTCTTATACTATTTTTGAAATGATAAAATAAATAAAATACTGATTCTGGATTTCAAATTCTTTTTCGGATGCTTCATATCAAATAAAATAAAAACCAAGAGTGATAATTAGACTGTAAATAGATATATAAGAAAATCCAGTTAGAATAATATAATCACGCAATCACCTCTGTCTAATGTGGCCCATACACACATTTTTTTGAGAAATATCACTGCGTGGAGAGCCTTGTTAACAAATGAGTGAATGATCTTCTCTATTTAGCACGTAACCTCTTCAGGATTAGGAATTGGCTATATGGTCATGACTGCCAGAAAAATCTGAAGATGTAAGCATCCTTTACCATTCTGGAACAGAATAAGAAACTGAACATTGGTATTTACCGTCATCCTCTTTAAGAGCACCATTCATGGATGACCATCTTCATTTCTTCTGAGGAATTTTTGTTGAGACAAGTACTTCTTCTTTTGCTTCCTTTTAAAGGTGGAATCATCATCACGATGATGCATATAAATGGAAAATAATTGTCACACTGGCAATCTAGATCCCCAAATCAATTTTTAGTTTCCGGATTCTTGAAATAATAGTACATCGCGAGCCTTGTTGATTAAATGAGTGAATGATCTTCTACGTTCATCACATATCCTCTTCAGAATTAGGAATTGGCTAATCGTCATGATTGTCAGAAACTCAAAGAATTAGGTGCCTTCTACCATTCTGGAGGAGGATAAGAACTAAAAATATTGGTATTTACCGTTATCGTTTCAAGAGCACAAATTCTGGATTTCCATTTTCATATCTTCTGAAAACTTAAGTTCGGACCAGCACTTCTTCTTTTGCCTCCTTTCAAAGGTGGAATCATCATCACGATCATGCAAAAATGAAAAATTGTTGTCACGGTGGCAATCTGAATCCCAAAAACAATTTCCAGTTTCTGGATTCTTGAAGTAATAGTGCTTCACAAGCCTTATTGATCAAATAAGTGAATGATCTTCTCTGCTCACCACTTATCCTCTTTAGGATTAGGAATTGGCTACATCGTCATGATTGTTAGAAAAACCAAAGATGCAAGTGCCTTCTATCATTCCGGAGGAGAATAAGAAATTAAACATTGATATTTACTAACATCTTCTTTGAAAGCACCAATTCAATGATTGTTTTTTTATAGGGCCATTCGCCAATTCACCAATTCAATGAGACCATCTTAATAACTTCTCAAAAAACTTATTCAGACAAGGACTTCTTCTTTTCGTTCCTTTTAAAGGAGTATCATCTTCACGATCGATCATGTAGAAATGAAAAATAGTTGTCCCATTGCAATCTTGACCCCAAAAATAATTTTCAGTTTCTAGTTTTCTTGAAATAATAGTGCGTCACAAGACTTGTTGTTCAAATGAGTGAATGATCTTTTCCCTTCAACACATTATATTCAAGATTAGTAATTGGCTACATCGCCATGATCGTTAGAAAAAACAGAACGAGTTTCTTCCAGCACATGAGAACGGCTTAGTAGTAACTGTGTCTCCGCTGTAACTGTCGTCTTTCCTTTTTTAGTTAACATTGGCTCCAAAGACCAAACTGTTGAGCTTCTGGTGTCTCTACTCATAATTGGTGATCGAATTAACGGGAAGAAGCTTTACTAGCTCAGCTCTGGAATAGTCTGAGGCACATGGACGCGTGCGCTCAAGCACGTCGTCTGGTTTCGATCGACCGTGGTGCTTCAGCAGCACCTCGGAGGGTAAGATCATTGGCATGGAATGGTCTATCGTCGGCCATCGTAGTCAATTACATCTTCTCTTCTTTCTTTTCTTCCTCTTCTATGAAGTTCTCTCGTCTTCTTAACATTTTTTTCTGCTTTCACTACCACTTTTTTTCTTGAATGAACATAAGATAGATGCCAATACAAGAAAATCCCAAAATGTTGCGCGGCATGAACAAACTTAACAGAAGACGCCAAAAGGACTACTCCTCACCCCGAAATTCTAGGGTGACATGTACGTTCCTCTTCATCAAATGAAAACCAGTTGGTAATCGGAGTCCCAAGTCCATAATCCTTAGGCAACAACAGAAAGCGCACCCCTCACCACAAAAAAATAATCAGTATCTACACGTAATTGAACTTCGTCCAAACCCGGCATTATTCATATGTATTCAGGATTTCCATGAAAAAAATCTGCACAGCTTACAGCAAGGATTTTCTGCAAAAATATGAAAAATGGAAGACTCGGATTCATGAGGGCCAGCATAAGAAGGAGCAGGTAGAAAAGGAAAGGGTGCATAAGATGCATATGCAACCGGCGGTCATGCTTGTGTCCTCGCAGCAATCCTCTTTCTACTGGAAGAACTGTCTTCTTCTAACATAGTTTGCAGAAAGAGAGCTGGTCGTATTCCATGGAGTTGCTTTCTGAGAGATCTAGATGATCATCTGAGAGACGGTGAAACAGAAGCCCAGACATAAATACAGGAAGATACAGGAGGCTCGCATGGAACATTCTTCTTGCCTTCTGCATGGTACGGTCCCGATAAAACGAAAATGCTGTAGCACTTATAGCGAGCGTAAGGAGTGTTGATTCTAGGCAGAACCACTCAGATGCCAAACCCCCTGCAGCAAGAATTTAAGTTGCCATCTCTCAAGCTGTAAGACTAGTAGACTTCCTTCCAGGCACATGCACAAGTGTCAAAAGGAAACAGAGAAGACTTTCAAAAAAGAAAACCACCACCTTCAAAGAGATTGAAGAGAGAGATATTATCCAGATTATAATTGACATATCCAATAAATCCACCTGACAGTTGTATACCTACTTAAAAGTAATTCAGTCCAGCCAATCCTCATAGCATAGCACAAAGAATTGTCCAAATGACAGTTCATAATCACTGTTAGATGAAGAGGTAGAACGATGACTTTAGTCTAGTAGATAGTAATAAGAAAGTTCCATGAAACCTAAGCAGAGATAGTCAACAAGAGATCTATAGCATCAGAAAAGAACAAAGCTGAGGAAGTTTTCCATTTCTTTTGGAACGGCGAGGGGGTTAGGAGCACATAACATTCAAAATTTTCTTTTATCTTTTACATATGTAGAAGCTTGAGCTGGACAGGTCAATATAGTTAAAAAGAAAATCTGTCCCCATTTACCACCACTTAAATGGGAGAACTTGTTTCCTTAGAAGGGGAAGGTTCAACAAAAGGTTAAAGATTGCGTCAAAGGCCTACTTGAGAAGGGTGTACATATTACTCAATCCGACAGAATTTAACAAAGAGGAGTGCAAAATTTCATACTAAAGTATAAAAGTTTAAGATTTCAGGGACTTACAGTCATAGGCTAAATATCCCAAAGGAACCATATAGAGGCAGTTCCTTAAAGCTACTGTAGAAGTTCTCTGGCCCAAAGCATCACCAAGGGATAGCATTTTGAACCTATAATGTGATGGGACAAAAGGACATAGTAGCCAGCAAGACAAATCAGCTTTCGTCACCAAATACCTAGAACCAACACTAAGATGTGAAGCAGAAACTTCCATTAAGACCAGAACTGAAGGTGCTTTTCTGTATCTTCATGACGACCAGAAATACAAGTTTCAAAACAAGTTTGCATGACCTCAACAATCTTAAAGCACTGAAAAGATCATGCCAACGAGAAAGTTAATGTCGATTATTGAATGACTCGGTAAATGTCCACAATAAATATTTATGAATAACATGGACATACCGTCCAGCAGCATAATCATTACGACACAAGTGTGCCAGAGCCATGAAATGGGGTATTTGCCAGAAATAGAGAGCAGCTGGGAGAATCATCGAGTTAAGAGAAATTTCACCAGAAGCTGCAACCCAACTGGAATGCATAAAATCAAAAGCTTTAATGTATAGTCTGATATCATCCAAAAACATATAATATACATAAAAGCTGCAAATAATGTTTAGATGATTAAAATGTTTTCATCATTAGAACAACCGAAGAGGGGGCCACTAACTGCTCAACATCTTAAGAAAACCATTTGAGGATCCACCTTATAGTAGTTTAATTCTTGATCAAGAAGTCATTTGTGATTTTTGTTTTGGAGTAGAGTTCAATGAGAAGGTGATGGCTTAGGTGATTACAGCAATAATATCTGAACGACATTTGTTGGTTTAAAAGTATGGTCTTCTTATCTAACAAATAACCGAGATTGGAAACTACTATTAGTCACACCAATAACCAAACATCAATAGCAGCACATTATTTTTTTTTGTCACCATCAAATCCATCTCATGCTTGTTGCGCTGTCCTCCAAAGCGAAAATCGCCAATGATTCTCGATCAGAGAATCAGACTTACTCATGCCAAAGAAACATTACGTGGCAAATATAATATAGCCTTCTCACGATCTAGAAATTCCAACATTCCACACTTCCCACCCATCTCAGGCCCAAGTCTGCACCTTGTTTCCTTGCCCAAAATTATACGGATAATCCATTCTTTCGGACACAAGATAAATCTACCTGTAACTTCATGCCCCTATGTAGTTAACAGCATAGGTTTTATGGTTTCTTCTTCTCATACGAAGGGACACCAAGAAGTCCAAACATCTAATACTATAAAGTTCGAAGCTTAGCATAGTATTGGTCAAATTAGGCTCCAAAACCTCTCAATGGCTGATATCATAATCACAGTTCCAATTTGGCTACAAAACCAAGATAGAAAAAAGTTTGGCTAGTCCAATGGCCCAATAGTTACCACTATCCGGAGCACAACTTACATATCTAAATATTAATCAAAATGTCCTAAAAATTGGAAAATAGCCCTGTTTCCCTTCTTCGCTCAAAACTATCCGGAGCACAACTTACATTTCTCTTTCTTCCCTCGCACCCTTCATTCGTAAAGAGGCTTCATCGTTTTACCTTTGAAAACCTTTTGTACTGTCACCCTTTCCAATGTCCTTTCAACAACACCCCTCTTTACAAGTTCACACATTGCCACAAACAGTTCCATGGAGGTCAAAGTCAAAATAGGAGGGCTCATAATGATCTTCTCAAATATCCCAAGGTGCAGAAGCAGCAGTGTGGACTAATTTGTATGTTTTTATGAAAGCGATGCTCTTATCATTTTCGTTTCTCAACTGCTGAATACAAACGAGGTGGAAGCTAAGTAAGACAGAGGATATGACCTCACCTTAAGGAGGGTCACAACCATTGGTTAAATTACTCCTTACTCCTTTTTGGCAATTCTGTATTTTTTCAGAATAATTAAACTAAAATTATTTTCTTTCATAGTTAAAGGAACACATAACCAGAAAAGTAAATCCATAGCAGCTTAAACAGTGACATTCTTGGAAAAAACACCTCCAAGCTAACTTTTTCTTTAGTTTCGTTGGATCAACCCCAGTTTGATCAGGGTTTTTCAATGCTAACAGTTCATGTGTCCGCACCAGCCCTTGTTGGATGGATTGGTCCAATCAGATTCTCAAAAACATTACTTATAACCAAAAGTCAAGATTCAGGCGTAAGTCCAACTGAGATCAAGATTCAAGTTCTGATCACATGTAGGAGTTTCCTATCACTATGATGACGGTCCATACAGCATGAAGATCATTTAGGTAAGAATCTTTTGTATTCCATATGTCAAGAATTGACTTTTAAACTTATTTACAGAAACACTGTAAGCAGATCAACTCAATTGCACCAAGAGACAAGATAAGATTACCCAAGAAGGGGTGGAATGGCACCAACAATAGCTCCAACCCAAGTATTTACAGGGTGAATCTGCTTCAGTGGAGTGTATACAAAAGCATAAAGAATAAGATTGGAAGCAGCAAATCCCGCAGCCAATGCATTCGTCTGAAACAACCTTGTCAACAGGACAGTCAAATTAGTCCTCCAAGCTTATTGAAATGTCAAAGTGAAAGAGAAGCATAATATTCTGAGTCCAAACTAACAATTCCAGGCTACTAGGTAATTAATTCGGTCACCTTATATGCCAATAATGTAGTCCCAACCACACCAACAGAAGATGCCCAAGCAACTGCATGAGGTACAGATATTCTCCCCGAAGGTAGAGGTCTTCGCTTTGTTCTCTTCATTTTAGCATCATTGTTTATCTCAAACACCTGATTAACAAGGCATATAGATTTAGAAACTTTCTTTTGACGGATTATACTATTCTACACATTGTACTAAAAGAAAGGGCTGGTTCTCTCTCAATAGTACCAAACTAATTATGTCAATTTTATAACTTGACTTCACCCTCTTGTTAAGCTCATAACAATTCAAAACCTAATACTAACTATAGTGGAAAGTAGCCAATAACCTGAAATTAATCAGGGACAGATAAGTGAACATCATGTTCTCTTTAAAGAGAAATACTTTACTACATCATCTTCTGTTTAAAGACAAATACTTTCCTTCTTGGTTGGCAATAAAGATCACTAGGTACTACAACCGAGCTTGTTGGAATCATACAATCCGTGATTCGAACTGTGTAAATCAAATAGCAAATCAATTAAGTTCAATATGAAACAATTCTAATTGAGGATGTGAATAGAAATCAGAAAAGAAATGCCGAATTTGGTTATCAGTCAATTTGATCAAGATTAACCAATTCCGTGATAAGTTAAACGATTGGAATTGAGTGTGATAATTACTATTTACCTAGAATCTAATGTCCAAAGACATAAGTTGATTTGGATTTCAAACCTAACTTGGATTTGATAAGTAAATATGTTGGACCACCATATCAATGCTGAAGAACTCATTGTAGATGCGTTCACTCCTTTAAAAATGATAGGATAAGCATAACCATCCAAACATGTTGCCTATCTCCCTTTAAAAACATTTGTCCCAACCAATCAAAGAGCAGAGAGTAACAAGGAAGTAAATAACATATGCGACCAGATTGGTGTTGAACATATTAGAGTCTACGCTTCTAAAGCCTAGTGGTTACAATTTGAATAACTTTGCATGCAATAGTTCAGGTCCCTGAGATTTGCCTCTGAGACACTATCTTCCATGTAGCTCAAAAGGATGCAAATAGCCCTCAAGATGCAGTTCTCTTTCTTATTTCCCTTCTTTCTTGAAAAGTTAAATAGGTGACATGCGACCTTTGTGAACTTTAAACTTTCAGTAAAGCTGCAAGCACCTCTCATGAGGCAATCTTTCGAGTTCTTCATATCAGTTAAAAAGTGCATTCAGCTCAAAAGAAACCCAAAGAGAGCCAATGCATGCTAACTCATGAGTTCCCCTATAATCCCAAGTTAACTCTCAATGCTAGTACAAAGTACTGCTCTTTTGTTCCTATTCAAGGGCCTGTTTGCCCAAGCATAAACAAGTACTTTTTACCACCACTTACTTTCATCCCAAAATTTAAAAAAAAAAAAAGAAAAAAAAGAGTCCGAATTTTTACAAAGTACGAAAAACTGATTCATGATCCAGCATGTTAATTTGAATGTTTTGAAAGATTTTAGGTGTTCAGAGTGAACGAAAGTGCAATTGTGAAAACCATACGACTTAAACAAATAGAAAGTTAAAAGTAAAAAATCACCCCTCGTAGACCCTAAGTCAAAAACTTAGATTCATTCAAAGATGCCTTTTTTGCTACAAGTGGGGAAGAACAACAAGATTCCAGGGCCCTTATGAATTCATTGCTAGGAGTTTTTGGCTAATCAATTCAGAATTTTATTCAAGGTTTAGAGGGATCTTATCAGCAAGGGAACTTTGGTTTAATGTATTACCTCAGGAAGGGTTTTATTTCTAGGGAGTTTGTTTTTCTGGAAAAATGAAAGAGCGGGGACTTTGTTTGCTAATGATCGAACCAAATAAATTGGTTCATCTTTACATCCGTGAATGACAATTAAACGGTTATGCATGAAGAGACTAGCAATGAAGGGAAAGTCTTTGTGGTGAGTAATTATAGGTCAAATGATACATGCAACATGCTTGGTTCTCTGATAGGACTTTTTGGAGTTTGATCGAATTATCTTCTAAAAAGGTTTTTAGTCTTATTGTACCTTCTCACCATTCGGTTTACTTATATTGTAAAATATCATGGAATAGAATTTCTCATTAAACTCTAGACATTACATGTATAACCACAATATACGTAACAGTATAAATCTTCAATGAAATGCTAAATGTCCACTTTCAGGGACACGCTCTTGTTTAAGAGGAGATGAGAGATAAAAGCCTGATACTAAATCATCAGTTAACCAGAAAAAGACTCCACTCCACAGTTCGCTAAAAAAGCAGATAGCAAATCATCACCGCAACAAGAAATATATGGAAATACCTACCTGATTCAAGGAGTTTGCAGCAGCTGCGACCATCATGGTGCCACCACATGTCCAACAAAGCCCTGGAATGTCAACCGCACTTCCACTCCCAAGAACAAAACCAGTTCCAGAGGTAGCAACTACCAACAAACTAGAGAGAGAGAGAGAGAGAGAGATTTTAGTCCTACAATGCGCAAATAAATCCAGGAGCATAACTGAATGAGAAAAGTGTTGAGAGAGAAAAAACTGAACTGAATGAATGCTTGGTTAGGTCAATGTGACCCCAAGCTATCTATTTATAATAAAGCCAAAAAGACCAAGAATTACAATATTGCCCTTATTGCTACTATTCATAAAATAATAAAGAAAATAGACAAATATGCCCCTATCGTCCAAAGACTCTCAACACTCCCCCTCAAGTTGGAGCATAAATATCACACATGCCCAACTTGACTAAAATAGGATGAAACGATTTACTCCCTATTCCTTTAGTAAAGACATCAGCAAGTTGATCACCGGACTGAACAAAAGGCATACAAATTAATCCACTCTTTAACTTCTCTTTGATGAAGTGTCTGTCAATCTCCACATGTTTTGTACGGTCATGTTGTATAGGATTGTGAGCAATACTAATGGCTGCCTTATTATCACAAAATAACATCATAGGAAGATGAACGGATACACCAAGATCTTCAAGTAATCCTTTAAGCCATAACAACTCACAAACTCCCTGTGCCATCGCACGGAACTCTGCTTCAGCACTAGACCGAGCAACCACATTCTGCTTTTTGCTGCACCAAGTCACAAGATTTCCTCCTAAGAAAGTACAATACCCAGAAATAGACTTTCGGTCAGGAGATCCAGCCCAATCAGCATCTGTATAAGCTTCAACCTTCAAGCCATCATGAGGAGATACAAGAATCCCTTTCCCAGGAGCAGATTTTAAATACCGAAGGATCCGAAGAACAGCATTCATATGAGTAGAGTATGGATCATGCATAAACTGACTCACCAGGCTTACAGCAAAAGCAATATCAGGTCGGGTGTGTGATAAATAAATCAACTTGCCCACTAACCGTTGATAACGACCTTTATCCACTGGATCACCATCTTTTTCTCGAAGACGAGTATTGGCCTCAATAGGTGTATCAGAGGGATGACATCCCAATAACCCCACTTCTGTCAAAAGATCAAGGACATACTTCCTTTGGGATAGAAAGATACCCTTTGAAGATCGAGCAACTTCAATCCCAAGAAAGTACCGAAGCTTTCCAAGATCTTTTATCTCGAACTCTTGTCCAAGAAACTTCTTCAACCGGTTGATCTCATCACTATCATTTCCTGTGACAACAATATCATCTACATAGACAACGAGAATAGTGATTTTAGTACCTGCTTTCTTCACAAACAAAGTGTGATCAGCATTGCTCTGTTTATACCCAACAGAGATCATAGCTCTCTGAAACCTACCAAACCAGGCTCGAGGTGATTGCTTTAAACCATAAAGTGCACGTTTCAACTTGCACACTTTACCTTGAGTTTTGTCACAGGAAAAACCAGGAGGAATCTCTATATACACTTCCTCTTCCAACTCTCCATGAAGAAAGGCATTTTTCACATCTAACTGCTGAAGATCCCATCCCTGGTTGACAGCACATGAAAGTAGCACTCGAACAGTATTCAACTTGGCAACAGGAGCGAAAGTTTCTTGATAGTCAATCCCAAAAGTCTGAGTAAATCCCTTTGCCACTAATCGTGCTTTATATCTGTCCACGGTACCATCCATCTTTTGTTTAACTACAAACACCCACTTACATCCTACCGGTTTTTTTCCAGGAGGAAGAACAACAAGATCCCACGTGTCATTTTTTTCAACGCATACATCTCTTCCACCATTGCTGTTTTCCACTTCTTATCTGCGAAAGCTTCCCGCCAATTTTGTGGAATAGAAACAGAAGATAGAGAAGACACAAAAGTACGATAAGAGCTAGACAAAGAGTCATATGAGACAAACTGAGATATAGGGTGTTGAGTACAAGTTCTAGTACCCTTTCGAAGTGCAATAGGAAGATCAGAAGAGGAAGCCTTACCAAAAGTAGTAGAATCCGGATCCGGAGATGATGACTGAACAGGCAATATATCAGTGGTCTTGACCTGCTTGTTGGTAGTGGGCTCCCTACGATGATATGTCTTCAATGTCTTACTACTATCAATAGTTTGCCTAATAGATGTGGGAAGAGACTCCCCCTGAAGTGGTTGATTTGTTATCTCCCCCTGTGGTACTGTACTATTTTCCTCTTGTGTTGTATTGTTTTCCTCTTGGGAAGGAGGAGAAACATCAGAGATTATCGGAGAATAAGGGTAAGTAATATCCACAGGAACATCCAGAGTGGGGAAAGGGAACACCTCTACACTAGGACACTCCCCCTGAAGAGGTGAAGCTGAATAATAGGAATTAGACTCGTGAAAAACCACATCCATAGATATAATGGTGCGCCTAAAAGGAGGATGATAACACTTATAACCCTTTTGAGTAGCTGAATACCCACGAAAAATGCAGCGGAGACCACGGGGTTCCAGCTTACTCTTAGAGGCGGTGTTGCGGGCATAACAAACACAACCAAAATTTTTGGGGTAAGAATAAAAGTTGATGATCCCTGCAAAACCTCAATAGGTGTGCGAAAATCGAGAATTCTAGTAGGCATCCGATTTATTAAATAGGCAGCAGTTAAGATAGCATCACTCCAATATTGAGCTGGGACATGACGAGCAAACATAAGAGACCTAGCGACCTCTAACAAATGTCGGTTCTTTCTTTCAGCAACAGTGACAAACCAGCGATGACCGGAAATAGAAGTATGTCGGGAAGGACCCCACACATCAGTATGAATCACATGAAAAGGGAAACGGCTTTTATTATTTGAAGATGGATATGTTGAACGAGTTTGTTTAACTAAAACACAGGCTTCACAAAAAAACTCATTCTTATTACAAGCCGAAACGAGATTAGGAAAAACTTTTTCTAAAGTTCCTAAAGGGGGATGACCTAATCTGCAGTGCCACTGGTGGAGATCTGTCAATGCTGAATTAACTTGATAAGGCGTAGAAGACAAAGTAGAAGTAGAAACCCCACCACCTTCGAGCAGATAAAGACCACCATCCAATCTACCATATCCAATCTCCTTCTCCGTTACCAGATCCTGAAAAACACAATAAGAAGGAAAGAAGGTAACTTTACAGTTTAAATCTCGAGTCAAACTACTGATAGAAAGGAGATTAGTAGAGAATGATGGGATATGTAAAACAGAAGATAATGGAAGAGTGGGAGAACAATTGATGACCCTTTCCAGCAATGGAAGAAAGGGTTCCATCAGCTACGCGCACTTTGTCTCTGCCCGAAATAGGAGTATATTGCTGAAAGAGACTAGAAGAACCTGTCATGTGATCTGTAGCCCCTGTATCAATGATCCATGGGCTGGAAACAACAGATGTATTAACCCCCCCAAAGAAGATACCTGAAGTGGCTATGTTTGAAATAGAAGGAGAAGACGAATTGGCAATTGTGGAGGAGGCAGCAGCAGTAGAAGCTTTCAGTAGACGTCGAAATGCTTGAAGTTCTTCCTGGGATAAACCGATATCAGTAGTAGGTGTAGTAGGAACAGTTCAGTATGGTTTGCCTTTTTTTTCCCTTTCTTTGAGCCCTTTGTGCCTCAAATCTGCAGGTTTTCCATGTAACTTCCAGCAGGTAGCCTTAGTGTGATACGGCTTATGACAATGTTCACACTTCACAACCTCCTTAGAGGTATCAGACCGGAAGGATGAACCAGATTTGGCAATAGTGCCAGTACTAGTTTGTAGAGCAGACATCAACAACAGTAGGGGGATGAAGCATTGCTGTCCTGCGGCTTTCTTCAGAGTGAACTAGGGCATAGGACTGTTCCAGAGTAGGGAATGGAGACCGGCTAAGGACTTGAACACGTATCTGATCATATTCAATATTTAATCCTGCCAAGAAATCATAAACTCTGATCTTGTCCACATGCCTCTTGTAGGCAGCAACATCCGCATCATTGGTTGGATGATAATCGGCATAATGATCTAGCTCTTGCCACAAACTTCGAAGCTCAGCATAATATTGAGATATAGTCATCTCCTTCTGAGTGGTGTCATGAACCCTTTTTCGAAGTTCATACACCTGTGCATCATTCCCAAGTTGACCATAAGTATCCCTTGCAGCCGACCAAATCTGTGCCGCAGTATCAAGAAGCAAATATCCCTTTGCAATATGTGACTGCATTGAGTTAAGCAAGAAAGACATTATCAAAGCGTCGTTCGAGATCCACTTTTCCTGAGTAGTACCTGATGTAGCTGGCCTCGCAGAAGTGCCGTTGATATGTCCCGTAAGCCCTCGGCCTGCGATGGTCAAGAATGCCGATCGAGACCATATCAAATAATTTGTACCGTCAAGCTTCACAGGCATCGCAGCAAAATTAATATAATCTATACGGCCATCCCCTGGAGGTCCAGAGCTCACAGTTGAATCCTCAGACGACATTATGTCTCAAAATTCGACTCGAAGAGTGTAAACGGAGAAATCAAACCACCAAAAGTTGCCAAAAAAGGCCAAATTTTTGATGGAAGCCTTCGGTAATAGGTTGAAGTTGTCCTCAAGAGAAAAAACCAAATCAGATCAAGGGAAGGAAAAAATCGAATTTTTCCAGGGTTTTGAAACCTGAAAAAAATCGATAATAATTCTGATTTTTTCCCAAAGAATCTGAAAAAAAATATATATATGGTGGTCCACGAACTGCAGTACTTTGGTCTTCAAACACGAGAGGATAGTCCAGCGGCAAGGCACAAACAATCTCAAACAAGAAGACCCAAAAATCGCAGAAGAGGTTGAACCACCTATCGCAGATTGCAAAGAAGCTTTAATTTATCTCATAGAGGTGAGGTTTAGGGCAGACACTAGATTCAAAGAATCACCTCATTAGTGCTGCCCTATGCTGTGAAAGAAAGCAAAGACGAAGGTGAAAGGAACTGCGGTGGGGTGAGAGAAGAGAGAGAGAGAGAAGAACGTAGAAGAAATTAGGGTTAGGGGGGTTTCAGTTCAGCCTTGCTCTGATACCATGTTGAGAGAGAAAAAACTGAACTGAATGCTTGGTTAGGTCAATGTGACCCCAAGCTATCTATTTATAATAAAGCCAAAAAGGCCAAGAATTACAATATTGCCCTTATTGCTACTATTCATAAAATAATAAAGAAAATAGACAAATATGCCCCTATCGTCTAAAGACTCTCAACAGAAAGTCTCTCTCAGGTTCTAAATGCACTAATAATCGAGGACGTATAAGAATGCAAAATTTTATGACTAACATGACAATCGATCTATGCCCAAAAATAATGACGCCCATTAAGTCCGGAGGCGTCATCAATGTAACTACTAAAATGGTTCTTTCAGTACCCAGGGATTCCCAAGTAATTGCAGCAAATGGTTCTTCTCTATCATGTGTTCACCAAATTCTTTGATAACCATGCAAAAGGGGTAAGGTCTGTTGGTACGTTTCTGTTCGCAAAAAGTTATTCTGATTAAAACACTTTTTTTTGATTCTGTCTTTTTAGAAATTAGAATGCGTTTGGTCAACTACTAAAATTTTTGATTTTTTCTCTAAAAGTGATTCCTAAAAATGATCCAAAAAGTGTCGTGGGAAGAGGCTGAGAAGTCCAATCTTTGAAAAGTGATCCTAAAAGTGTTCTTTTTTTTGAGAAACAACTTTTTTTTTGTTTCGATTTTTGCTAACAAAAGTTATTCCCTAAAGGAGCATAATCAGAAACAAATTATTTGCGTTACCTAAACATGTTTCCTGATCATTTTTTGTTCCAGGGAACAGAAACAGAGAACATGAACTAACGGTTATACCAAACATACCCTAAGCATCTGTGCTCTACCTTTTGGGTCGGTTGGCAAACACTAAAGCTTGATATAATATAGATACTACTTAAGTGGAACATTTCTCAGGGAACAGTTTATGTTTTGTTTAGTAGTTTTTTGGATGATTTGGAGGTCTCTAAATAGAATGACAATGCCAGCACATGTAGCTGGTAAAAACGAAAAATCCACAAAGGCAAATTGTCAGGTCACCAGCTGAGCTATCGCAGAGGATCATCCCTACATACAATTTAAAAGCGAGCATTGCAGCTTAAATAAAGAGGTCCAAATGAATGAAAGGAAGACTATGAGATGATGGAGTACTAACTATGGAAGTAGATTGAAATGTCAACTGGTATTAAGATTGCACCATAATTTGAGCGACCTCCTAGTTAAGAAAATTCCTTAGGCATCCATAACCAAATTGGAGGCAATGATTATCATTACTAGCAAACAATCGACATGATTTTGTTGATTTCACCTGTATGGATGAGTATTCACTGCTTTTCTCATTATTTTTCTGGATATAGCCAACACCCAAGAACAATTGGTAAATCAAATTTAGTGCATACTCAAGCATACATACATCCTTAAATGTTCCGCAGCAGTAGCTTGTAACATAGGCTCCCCACATAACTGATCACAAATTTCAAAACATCAAATAAAAGCATGAAGACGAGAGCTTTCATCCAAAAAATCTGTGCCGTGGTTTTGGTCAAAGTTGGAGCCAGGAGCCAAAGAAGATGCAAAGATCCACCCAGGGCAATCATCAAGTCAACGGAAACCAGGCAAGTCGTTCAAGCTACCAAATTTCGAAAACCCAAAATCGAAATAGCAAACCAAAAACATCTTCACCCAATTACTGAGAAAAGTAAATCCAGATCGCAAGATCCCCAATTGAAAAAAACCAGAAAGAGCTAATAGACGCTTCACCTAAGGCGAGCCTTCGATAGCCCCCAATAGCACCGCCCATAGTGACGAGCCAAGTCCACTACGTCCTCGCCCTCGAGGAAGCGAGCGAAGAGATGTCGATAGTAGTGGCAGTGATAGCAGCGGGAGAAGAGGAGGCAAATCCCGACTCCATCGGCTCTGCCGATAAGCCCTACCCCTGATGTCACCGAAACCGACGGATTCGGATGCGATGGTGGCGCTGCGATGAAGGGGGATGAGGATGATTCGGAGAGAGAATGGAGTGGTCGAGCGGCGAGACTGTAGAATGAGTGATGGGTTGAAGAAGACGACGATGACGATGAGAGGAGTTTTCTAGTGAAAGAGGAACTCAGGAAACTCCTCCACTTAATCGTTACGGTGTTGGGCTTGTTTTGTGTTCGGGCTCAGGTTAAGCCCGAGCCTGAACATGGAAACAAGAAGAGCAGACAATACCCGAAACACGTAAGACCCGAACAAGAAATGCTGTTAAATTTCGGGTCGGGTCGGGTCGGGTCTTGTTTCGGGTCGGGTATCCTGTTCGGTATGGACACCCGTAGCAGTGAAGCGCAACAAGCAAGTAGCAAGCGCCCGAGCAGAGATGAACTTCATGTGCGCTGGAGTAGACAGCGAACGACCAATAGAGGATAGAGCAAGAGAGCGCCGGAGAAGAGACGAGGTAGCCACAATCACAGTCGTCATCATTTGATCGTTGGCTTCTTGAGACAGAGAGGAGAGAGAGGTGACGTGTGTGCATTCAAAAAAGTAGAGAAAGAGAGGATAGATAGTGTGGGAAAGACGAGAGGACAGAGGAGAGAGAGCTTGGGATGTGTGATGATTTTTTCAAAAAGTAGAGAGAGAGAGAGAGAGAGAGAGCCTAGGGAAGATGCAAGATGATGAGGGAGGACAAAGGAGAGAGAGCGCGGGGCATTAAAAGTGTAGTTAGTTATGATAGAAATTTTCTTTTATCATAAGAGTTTTTTTCTTAAAATTCTCCATTATTATAAAATATCATAAAAAATAATGCATTATGTATACATAAAAATATATATTTAATATAATGTGTTCTTATGTGTCGAAAATCTTTATTTTTTTGAAACGACATGTTAGCGTGTCGTGTTGTATCACGTGTCGCTTGTCCGTGTCCGTGTCCGTGCCGCTTAGATGCTTATTTGCTTAGAAACTTGTTTCGAAACTAAAAATAAAAAAAATTATTTCTAGATAGAAATTGATTCTATAAATATAATGGATATTGTTGCGCCTTTATTGTTGGCTGCCGACTTTGCGTATAGAAGGGAAAGAAAAGGAGGGAAAGCGAATATAACGAGAACATTCAAATTATTTACGCGGAATGGCGATTTTACCCTTCAACGAAAACTACGCGACTTCTGATTTCCTTGTTGCTCACTCACTCTTCCCCCATTTCCCGAGCAAATCGAAGAATTTCGCAACGCCTGGAATTTGCAAGGGCCCGGCTTCTCCTCCTTCTATCTTCGGAGGAAATCTGTGTTTCGGGGAGAGAGAGAGAGAGAGGAGATTAACTCGTCGTGTCTCTTCACCTGCGACCGCGTCTGCACGGCCTGATGACGGGATGGGGACTACGGTTGCGAAGCTTGGCCTGAGCCACGTGCTCCGACTCGCGACCGGCGAACGTCTCCGCGCGTGAGTTCACTTCTCCAAATAGTTCTGTGGCTTAAAGTTCCTCTCGAAATTCACTCTGAAATCGGAGAGATTCCCTTTCGAAGCTGATTTAAGACACTGTTTGCTATCCTGAAATTTACTTGTCTTTCCTGAATGATAAAGAGAAAAAAAAAATTGGGTCAAAAGTAAATGCCATTTTGGAGTTAACGAGCAGAGAGAGAGAGGTTGTCGTGATTTTGAATAGAAATCGTGGAATTTGGGGTTCAATTCGACAAAATCGGTCAAGGATCACAAAGATTCTGGCTTTGACGATTGATACCGTCCTATGGTTTTTGCCTGCCATCCCACCATGAATCAGACAGCTTCACCTATCGTTACTTGTTTCTTGACTCTTAAGTGTGATAAAAGTGGGCATATGAGATGATTTTGAGAGCGATTTTTGTTATTGTCAACTCATATTGTAAATGGCTATGTTTCTTCAGGCGCTGGCACCATTCAGTGGTGATGTTCCTATAGAGCAGCTATATTGAACGGCTACACACAAGCCCACTTTGCTAGCGGCTAGTCCAATTTGCGCATGCATGCGTTTGTGACGCAAACTAAAATATCTAAATGCCAAGAAAAAGAGCCAAGAGAAATGTTAAACAACCTGCTTCACCACCTGGTGGAGATGAGGGAAGGCTATTAGACAAAGACCGCGATGACGCTTTGAAGGACCCAGAAGGTGCATGGTTCATATCTTCGGCTGCATTGCATTTATTTATTATCAATATTTTCACTGTTGTATGCAGTTAATCCACTTGCAGCTTTTGTAGGCCTTCAATTTGAATGGCCATTATCCTTCTATGATGTTATAGGTTCTCGAGCTTTTGACGACTTGGTTAGATAAGTTGCCAATATTATATGTTAAGTGTTGGCTTAAGGATTCTTAATCCAAAGTTCATTGGTCAATTGTGTCCGTTCACATTCAGAGGTAAAAGACATCCGAGTTTTTTGCTAATATTTAGGGGAAACTTGGAACTGCAGTAGGTAGTAGCTTATATCATTTTCGATTTGCCTAAACAGTTTAAGTACCTATCCTGGCGGTTTTTCCTTGGCCAAGTGGTCTTTCCATGAGAAGTTGAGATGGGTTGTCTTCCCACATTTAAGGTTGTGTAATTATATTCTTGGGTCTTTCCTTTTGTTTTTCTCACCTATCTCATGATTATCCACAGTGGAAAAAGAGTTGCAGCTATCAGAGCTATTCGTGATGTACAGATTGAGCATTTGCTGACCGAGTTACGTCTATTGCGCTCTTGTATGACTGAGGATCAGATGGGAAGTCCTGTGCTACAGTTTTTCACTGAAAATCTTCCGCATCTATCATTTGATCTAGACAGAGAAGATGGGCAATTCGAAGTCCACTGGGGAAATAAAGATGGAAAATTATGTCTGCACAACACTGGTGGAAAAACTCTACGTGCTTCACTTCTCCACCAAATGTCCATATCTCATCCTGGAAACTCTGATGCAGTTCCATACTTTGGTGGCTTTGAGTTTTCCAGTAAAGCTGGTACATTTTGTTCTTGAAGCATGCATAACATAGATACTCCAAATCCAACTCCCATACTCAATGGATCTACTTGATTGTTGCAGGGAAAGCAGGCCTTCTTAGTTCGGAAAATTTGCAAGTGAGGGACTTTGTATGTTCTTTCAAAGCTTTGATCTTCTAGCTTTTAGCCCTATTAGATGGTCGGTCTTAAAGAAAGGCATGCTTAAGAATCTTTTGTTTCTTACAGCCGCTGTCTTCTCCTTTTTTGATGGACAACCAATAGATACTCAAACCAGTCTGGAATAATTGTACCTTCTTTGTTCTTGTTTTAGTTAGAGACTGTTCCTGATATAGTAATCTCATCTCGCTAAAGATGAAAATTTTGAATTCTACCCTTTGACAAATATTAGTACATTGAATGACGGTAGGGCGTTAACAGAATCTTGTACCTAACCTGAATTTACTGCTAACTTCACTCAAGAGTTTCGTGTTATTTTAAAAATTGTTATAGGTTTTGGATGAGCCATCAGACCGTCAGATGCTTGGGCTGCCAGATACTCTCAGAACTCCTGGGGTTAGTTTCTGTATAACTATTCGGAACCCCCCTCCCTTTGGCTATTTGAACGATTTTGATGAATAACAAGTTTAAGGCTCCGAAGTCATTGTCGGTAACTTAGACATATCTATCATTTCAGCATGGACATGGTGGAGAAATCATAATACAAGATCTTTCTTCATTCAAGATGAAGTTGTTGTGATTGCCAAATAAGCCTGCATTGAACGAAATTGGAAGAAGTTTAAAGTATAAGTCATAAATTATTTAGAACACAAATAACTGCCAG
This sequence comes from Psidium friedrichsthalianum, assembly GCA_019149425.1. Lineage (NCBI taxonomy): Eukaryota > Viridiplantae > Streptophyta > Magnoliopsida > Myrtales > Myrtaceae > Psidium > Psidium friedrichsthalianum. The sequence goes on from JAGVVM010002766.1 coordinate 21,326, forward strand.
CCTAAATTTCAATTGTTATGTTCTGACCAAAACAAAAATAAAAAATTCAAGTATTATGAACAACCCACCTTATCTTGTCACATTAAAAATTCATATCCTCGACCAATTATGATAGAAGATATCATGTGTTTCAAGTTTCATGTATAATCTAAGTCAATATGCAGCTCTGTAGATATTATCATTTAAATCCGAGCCCAGTGAGCCTTTTCCAAGTTCGAATTGTAACCTCAAATTTATGTTTTCATTTTAACGTGAAGTTTTCTGCCAAAAAATTCTTGCTGTAAGATTGGGATGGGCACTCTGCATCATTTTTTTTTTTAAGAAGTAAAGCATATAAACAATGTTTCTTAGGTGGGCTTGGGACTGTGCGTTCAGTGAACGCACAGTCCCAAGCCCACCTAAGAAACATTGTTTATATGCTTTACTTCTTAAAAAAAAAAATGATGCAGAGTGCCCATCCCAATCTTACAGCAAGAATTTTTTGGCAGAAAACTTCACGTTAAAATGAAAACATAAATTTGAGGTTACAATTCGAACTTGGAAAAGGCTCACTGGGCTCGGATTTAAATGATAATATCTACAGAGCTGCATATTGACTTAGATTATACATGAAACTTGAAACACATGATATCTTCTATCATAATTGGTCGAGGATATGAATTTTTAATGTGACAAGATAAGGTGGGTTGTTCATAATACTTGAATTTTTTATTTTTTGTTTTGGTCAGAACATAACAATTGAAATTTAGGCTGGCAGTTATTTGTGTTCTAAATAATTTATGACTTATACTTTAAACTTCTTCCAATTTCGTTCAATGCAGGCTTATTTGGCAATCACAACAACTTCATCTTGAATGAAGAAAGATCTTGTATTATGATTTCTCCACCATGTCCATGCTGAAATGATAGATATGTCTAAGTTACCGACAATGACTTCGGAGCCTTAAACTTGTTATTCATCAAAATCGTTCAAATAGCCAAAGGGAGGGGGGTTCCGAATAGTTATACAGAAACTAACCCCAGGAGTTCTGAGAGTATCTGGCAGCCCAAGCATCTGACGGTCTGATGGCTCATCCAAAACCTATAACAATTTTTAAAATAACACGAAACTCTTGAGTGAAGTTAGCAGTAAATTCAGGTTAGGTACAAGATTCTGTTAACGCCCTACCGTCATTCAATGTACTAATATTTGTCAAAGGGTAGAATTCAAAATTTTCATCTTTAGCGAGATGAGATTACTATATCAGGAACAGTCTCTAACTAAAACAAGAACAAAGAAGGTACAATTATTCCAGACTGGTTTGAGTATCTATTGGTTGTCCATCAAAAAAGGAGAAGACAGCGGCTGTAAGAAACAAAAGATTCTTAAGCATGCCTTTCTTTAAGACCGACCATCTAATAGGGCTAAAAGCTAGAAGATCAAAGCTTTGAAAGAACATACAAAGTCCCTCACTTGCAAATTTTCCGAACTAAGAAGGCCTGCTTTCCCTGCAACAATCAAGTAGATCCATTGAGTATGGGAGTTGGATTTGGAGTATCTATGTTATGCATGCTTCAAGAACAAAATGTACCAGCTTTACTGGAAAACTCAAAGCCACCAAAGTATGGAACTGCATCAGAGTTTCCAGGATGAGATATGGACATTTGGTGGAGAAGTGAAGCACGTAGAGTTTTTCCACCAGTGTTGTGCAGACATAATTTTCCATCTTTATTTCCCCAGTGGACTTCGAATTGCCCATCTTCTCTGTCTAGATCAAATGATAGATGCGGAAGATTTTCAGTGAAAAACTGTAGCACAGGACTTCCCATCTGATCCTCAGTCATACAAGAGCGCAATAGACGTAACTCGGTCAGCAAATGCTCAATCTGTACATCACGAATAGCTCTGATAGCTGCAACTCTTTTTTCCACTGTGGATAATCATGAGATAGGTGAGAAAAACAAAAGGAAAGACCCAAGAATATAATTACACAACCTTAAATGTGGGAAGACAACCCATCTCAACTTCTCATGGAAAGACCACTTGGCCAAGGAAAAACCGCCAGGATAGGTACTTAAACTGTTTAGGCAAATCGAAAATGATATAAGCTACTACCTACTGCAGTTCCAAGTTTCCCCTAAATATTAGCAAAAAACTCGGATGTCTTTTACCTCTGAATGTGAACGGACACAATTGACCAATGAACTTTGGATTAAGAATCCTTAAGCCAACACTTAACATATAATATTGGCAACTTATCTAACCAAGTCGTCAAAAGCTCGAGAACCTATAACATCATAGAAGGATAATGGCCATTCAAATTGAAGGCCTACAAAAGCTGCAAGTGGATTAACTGCATACAACAGTGAAATATTGATAATAAATAAATGCAATGCAGCCGAAGATATGAACCATGCACCTTCTGGGTCCTTCAAAGCGTCATCGCGGTCTTTGTCTAATAGCCTTCCCTCATCTCCACCAGGTGGTGAAGCAGGTTGTTTAACATTTCTCTTGGCTCTTTTTCTTGGCATTTAGATATTTTAGTTTGCGTCACAAACGCATGCATGCGCAAATTGGACTAGCCGCTAGCAAAGTGGGCTTGTGTGTAGCCGTTCAATATAGCTGCTCTATAGGAACATCACCACTGAATGGTGCCAGCGCCTGAAGAAACATAGCCATTTACAATATGAGTTGACAATAACAAAAATCGCTCTCAAAATCATCTCATATGCCCACTTTTATCACACTTAAGAGTCAAGAAACAAGTAACGATAGGTGAAGCTGTCTGATTCATGGTGGGATGGCAGGCAAAAACCATAGGACGGTATCAATCGTCAAAGCCAGAATCTTTGTGATCCTTGACCGATTTTGTCGAATTGAACCCCAAATTCCACGATTTCTATTCAAAATCACGACAACCTCTCTCTCTCTGCTCGTTAACTCCAAAATGGCATTTACTTTTGACCCAATTTTTTTTTCTCTTTATCATTCAGGAAAGACAAGTAAATTTCAGGATAGCAAACAGTGTCTTAAATCAGCTTCGAAAGGGAATCTCTCCGATTTCAGAGTGAATTTCGAGAGGAACTTTAAGCCACAGAACTATTTGGAGAAGTGAACTCACGCGCGGAGACGTTCGCCGGTCGCGAGTCGGAGCACGTGGCTCAGGCCAAGCTTCGCAACCGTAGTCCCCATCCCGTCATCAGGCCGTGCAGACGCGGTCGCAGGTGAAGAGACACGACGAGTTAATCTCCCTCTCTCTCTCTCTCTCCCCGAAACACAGATTTCCTCCGAAGATAGAAGGAGGAGAAGCCGGGCCCTTGCAAATTCCAGGCGTTGCGAAATTCTTCGATTTGCTCGGGAAATGGGGGAAGAGTGAGTGAGCAACAAGGAAATCAGAAGTCGCGTAGTTTTCGTTGAAGGGTAAAATCGCCATTCCGCGTAAATAATTTGAATGTTCTCGTTATATTCGCTTTCCCTCCTTTTCTTTCCCTTCTATACGCAAAGTCGGCAGCCAACAATAAAGGCGCAACAATATCCATTATATTTATAGAATCAATTTCTATCTAGAAATAATTTTTTTTATTTTTAGTTTCGAAACAAGTTTCTAAGCAAATAAGCATCTAAGCGGCACGGACACGGACACGGACAAGCGACACGTGATACAACACGACACGCTAACATGTCGTTTCAAAAAAATAAAGATTTTCGACACATAAGAACACATTATATTAAATATATATTTTTATGTATACATAATGCATTATTTTTTATGATATTTTATAATAATGGAGAATTTTAAGAAAAAAACTCTTATGATAAAAGAAAATTTCTATCATAACTAACTACACTTTTAATGCCCCGCGCTCTCTCTCCTTTGTCCTCCCTCATCATCTTGCATCTTCCCTAGGCTCTCTCTCTCTCTCTCTCTCTCTACTTTTTGAAAAAATCATCACACATCCCAAGCTCTCTCTCCTCTGTCCTCTCGTCTTTCCCACACTATCTATCCTCTCTTTCTCTACTTTTTTGAATGCACACACGTCACCTCTCTCTCCTCTCTGTCTCAAGAAGCCAACGATCAAATGATGACGACTGTGATTGTGGCTACCTCGTCTCTTCTCCGGCGCTCTCTTGCTCTATCCTCTATTGGTCGTTCGCTGTCTACTCCAGCGCACATGAAGTTCATCTCTGCTCGGGCGCTTGCTACTTGCTTGTTGCGCTTCACTGCTACGGGTGTCCATACCGAACAGGATACCCGACCCGAAACAAGACCCGACCCGACCCGACCCGAAATTTAACAGCATTTCTTGTTCGGGTCTTACCGTGTTTCGGGTATTGTCTGCTCTTCTTGTTTCCATGTTCAGGCTCGGGCTTAACCTGAGCCCGAACACAAAACAAGCCCAACACCGTAACGATTAAGTGGAGGAGTTTCCTGAGTTCCTCTTTCACTAGAAAACTCCTCTCATCGTCATCGTCGTCTTCTTCAACCCATCACTCATTCTACAGTCTCGCCGCTCGACCACTCCATTCTCTCTCCGAATCATCCTCATCCCCCTTCATCGCAGCGCCACCATCGCATCCGAATCCGTCGGTTTCGGTGACATCAGGGGTAGGGCTTATCGGCAGAGCCGATGGAGTCGGGATTTGCCTCCTCTTCTCCCGCTGCTATCACTGCCACTACTATCGACATCTCTTCGCTCGCTTCCTCGAGGGCGAGGACGTAGTGGACTTGGCTCGTCACTATGGGCGGTGCTATTGGGGGCTATCGAAGGCTCGCCTTAGGTGAAGCGTCTATTAGCTCTTTCTGGTTTTTTTCAATTTGGGGATCTTGCGATCTGGATTTACTTTTCTCAGTAATTGGGTGAAGATGTTTTTGGTTTGCTATTTCGATTTTGGGTTTTCGAAATTTGGTAGCTTGAACGACTTGCCTGGTTTCCGTTGACTTGATGATTGCCCTGGGTGGATCTTTGCATCTTCTTTGGCTCCTGGCTCCAACTTTGACCAAAACCACGGCACAGATTTTTTGGATGAAAGCTCTCGTCTTCATGCTTTTATTTGATGTTTTGAAATTTGTGATCAGTTATGTGGGGAGCCTATGTTACAAGCTACTGCTGCGGAACATTTAAGGATGTATGTATGCTTGAGTATGCACTAAATTTGATTTACCAATTGTTCTTGGGTGTTGGCTATATCCAGAAAAATAATGAGAAAAGCAGTGAATACTCATCCATACAGGTGAAATCAACAAAATCATGTCGATTGTTTGCTAGTAATGATAATCATTGCCTCCAATTTGGTTATGGATGCCTAAGGAATTTTCTTAACTAGGAGGTCGCTCAAATTATGGTGCAATCTTAATACCAGTTGACATTTCAATCTACTTCCATAGTTAGTACTCCATCATCTCATAGTCTTCCTTTCATTCATTTGGACCTCTTTATTTAAGCTGCAATGCTCGCTTTTT